>JADHKK010000028.1:0-201655 GCA_019925535.1 Leptographium radiaticola
CGGGGCCCCCGGGGGGGGGGGGCGGGCGGGGGGGGGGGCCCGGCCCCCCCCCCCCCCGGGGGTGGCGTAGCCCAGAGCCGCTGGTGCTTGCGGATCTCGGCTAGTGGCTTTCGGTGGCTGGATGGCTGCTGGCCGGCCGGCTGTGTGTCGATGCGGCTACTGGCTGTCAAAAAGGTGCGCTGCTGCTACTGCTGCTACGGCTTGCCACTATATGGGGTATAATGCAGCCGAGAGCCCCTGCCGTTGCAATTGAATAGACGGTCCCGGACCGGAAATCGACGCCGCCATGCAAGGCTGTCGACGGGTAAAAGCCGAACAAGAGAAAGTGAGGCAGAAAAGTCGCAGCACTGAGAAGAAAATTTTAAAATTTGAAATTTGAAATTGGCGGGAACGCAACACGAAGACGCGGCGGAGAACGACAGAGAACGACAGAGAACGGTTCCAGCAAAGACGGTGAAGAAACGAGGACCTAGGGGGGTCCTGGGGGAGGAAGGGGGGGGGGGTGTATGGTCGCGTGCTGTGTGACGGCGGCCCGGAAGGCTCAAAGGCGGTGGTGTAATAATAGGTGGAAAAGAGGATGGAGGAGAAATGCGACGAGGCCTTTTTTTTTGGATTAATATTTTGATTTATTAAAAATCGCTTTTTTAATGGCTAGTCTCCATTGAGCCCAGGCGCAGCCCACTTTCCATCCTTCTTTTAGCGCTGCCACTGCTAATCCCATGCTGTCGTTGGACAGCGCCCCAGCTCCCACTGCGGGGTTTTTGGCATGGCCCATGCTCCTCCCTCTTCCCTGGTCCCATTGTTCAGAGTCCCATTTGTCCCTTGTGACGCGCCCGTCCGGCTGCCCTTGCCTCTTTGGCCCGCCTGCAGAGCTCCCTCCGTATTCGTAAGATTCATAATAATACGGAGTATACGGAGTACGGTCGCGCTTGCGTTCTTCAGTGAGGGAGGCGGGGCGGGGTTCACGTGAACCCCTATGCCGTCCATCCGCGGGTGGTTCGCAGCCCAGAGCCCACTCGCCCGTGACTCAGCATCGTTTTGCCATCGCTAGTCGCATCCGTACTCTGAAAGTCTTGACCACCTTCATCGACACCGGCTGGCCCGCCCTCTTGTGCAACCACACCAATGCTCCCCAATGCGTGTCTTGAATCCTGCCTCGGGCTGAATGCTGTCTCGCACGCCCCCCCCCCATTTCCGGCTTGGCACGGCCGCCTTGTGTGCCCAAGCCCGCATCCGGGATCGTGCCCCCCAGAGTCAGAGACAGAGCCAGAAGCCGCAATATGACGAGATTTTCTGATCGATCCGGCTGCCACCTGCGGGCGAGGACTGACAGCTCGCCAGCATCGACCACCGCTCGACGCGGACACGGCCGTCGCTCCGCCCTCTTCCACAGCCGCGGGTCGTCTGGCCTCGTCTCGCCTCGTCTGGCCTCGTCTCGCCCATCAGGTACCTTGATTCTCTCACCGGCGGCGTGCTGACAGGCCTTGCGTGGGGGACACAAGGCCGTCATGTCATCCCCCCCATCTGGCTGCCCCGGGGCCTGCGTGCCCAATACCGGAAGAGCAGGGGCACCGTGCCGTCTCGTATCGGCCTGACGCTGGGCGCCACCCATCACAGGCTCCCTCTACCCCCCCCCCCCCCCCCCCCTTTCCCCCCCTCATCGGATAACAGCAGTCGCGGGGGGATGGGGGGAGGGGGAGGGCCGCTGGGCATGCATGGGGGGCGTAGGGCCTGCTCTGTCATGCGGATGGAATCAGACCTCGCGCTCTGATGCCCAGCCCTTGACGTCCCTGGCCAGGCCTCCCATGCACCATCTCCCTGGCACACATCGAACATGCGCAGCGCCCAGCATGCACCAAGACGCACCAGCGTGCATGGGTGTACCCTTGCCCCCGATGTGCCCCCCCGCCGCTCTCGTGTCCAGTGCGCGCGACGTTGTGCACCCAAACCACTCTCTGGGCCACTCAGCGCGCGGCGGGCGCATCACACTGCGTCTGGTGGGCGCCAATATTTTGTCATGTCGACCGCTTGAGCGCATAGAAATGCATTATTACCTGATACTAATCAAAAAAATGCCGCCCCAATGCCACCGGTGTCCATGCAACAAGTTCAACCCGGAAAATAGAAACACGCCCTGCTTTTGTTGCGGTTGACCCCCATAATCGTGCAAGAAGAACGCCAGAGAACCCGGTCTAGACCACTGCGAAGCGACTCTTGGCCCGCAGACGCTTGCCATACTTGAAGAAGAGAAAGGGGAAGGGCAGCATGGCCAGGGTGAGAAAGGCCAGGAGCGAGGTGGCCCATTGGTAGCCCAGCTTGTTGTACATCTGTAGGCCGAAGAGCGGAAAGGCAGCTGTGGTTGTCAGCGCGTTGCACACTGGCCAGTAGGGTGGACACGAGAACCCGGCCGGGTGGGTCGAGGAGGGAGGGCGGTGCGACGAACGACGTCTCGATGGAGAATAAAACAAGACAGACGGTCGAGCCAGGACCAGGAAAGACACAGAGGCCGGCAGACAGCACTTACCAGCAAAGGAACATCGCACGAGGGCATTCGATGACAGCGCACTGGCCCCATAGAGCACATAGACCTCGACCTGTGCGTCGGCTGTGTAAGTCTCGCATCCCGACCAATCTGGTGGAATTTCAAAGAGGGGTGGGAACACGTACCAGAAAGGTGAAAATACTGCTAAAGGCCAGCATGGTCCTGTGAAGGGACACGGTTAGCTGCCTTGTGCGACACACAGCGCCCTAGCGGAAGCAGAATGGTGCGATGACCAAGCGGTGACTAAAACAGGTAACGAGGGGGGAGGGCAAGACGACTGTCATTCTGGGAAGGGAATGGCTCCTTTGCGAGGTAAAGGGGTTGCATGTGCCAGCATGTGCAGCAGCCACAGCATACGCAGCATATGCAGGGAACGGCAGTCAGGAGCACGACAGGGAGGCCATCATGTCGCGGGGGGGAGGGGGGGGGGAATCCTGGAAATAGAACGGAGAGGGAGAGACCAAGACTCACCCCATGGCAAAGATGCCCGAGCCGATGATGGGCATGACCCAGTGGACGTGGCGGTAGGTGGACCAGCCGAACCAGAAGAGGCCGATGGTGACGAGGATGGAGCCGGCCATGAGCGCGGGCAGACGGTCTTCGGGCTCGCTGCGGGGGTGTGGCTCGCCGGTGGCGGCCTGGCGGCGGGCGATGATGCGGGCGCGGACCCGGACCCAGATGGGGGCGGTGAAGGCGCCGGCGATCATGCCGATGAGGAGGCCGGTAAAGGCGAGGCCGCACTGCCACAGGTTGAAATCGTGCGTGTGCTCGAGCACGAGGGGGATGGCGCCGAAGAAGAGGTAGAGCACGCCGAGCAGGATGGCGGTGTAGACGTTGAGGCAGAGGCACATGGGCTCGAACAGCAGCAGCTCAAAGGGGCGCAGCAGGGCGAGGGCGACGGTGCGGGTGACGGAGCGGTGGGCGTTGAGCTTCTCGAGGGGCGCCTGCCAGCGGTCGTCGGCGGTCTCGAGGCGGAGGCGGCGGGCCTTGTTGCGCAGCAGGACGGGGTGGTAGGTCTCGGGGACGAGCACGAGCAGGGCGAGCAGCACGCAGAAGCTCCAGATGAGGAGGAGGTAGTGGGTCCAGCGCCAGCTGGTGTAGGTGTTGATGAAGCCGCCGACGAGCGGGCCGACGGCGGGGCCGATAAAGGGCGCGGCCGAGAAGAGGGCCATGGGGCCCTGCATGGACTCGCGGTGGAAGAGGTCGCCGACGGTGCCGCCGGCCACGCTGAGAAAGGCGCTGCCGGAGAAGCCCTGGAAGAAGCGGGCAATGATCATGGTGGCAATGTTTTTGGCCACGGCCGAGGGCACGATCCAGACCAAGAAGAGCACAAACGAGCCCAGGTAAATGGGCCGGCGGCCGTAGAACTCGCTCAGCGGGCTCCAGACGGGGCCGAGCGCGATGCCCAGCACAAACGTCGACAGGCCGAGCGTGGCCACGATGCGCGACACGCCAAACTCGGCGTCCATTTGCGTGTAGGTGGACGTGTAGATGGAGCTCGCGCAGGTGCTGTGGCGGGTCGGGTCGTGTCAGTAGTCTGTCGTTCTGTCATTCCGTCCGCCCCCTCCTGGCACTCCTCGCACTCACACACACAACGCCCCCATGCACGTCACCGACACAATCAGCCACTTGCGCGCCGTCGCCATGCTGCGCGGGTTGGCCGGGTCGGCGTCGCCGCCGTCCCACGACACCTCGAACGGGTCCTTTTCCGACGGCGCCGGCCCGCTGCCGTCCAGCGGCGGCCGGTCGCTCTGGTGGCCCTCGGTCAGGTCGTCGTCCTCGTCAATCGACACCACCTCGGACGCCGACGTCGACGCGGCCACCATGCCGGCCTCGTCGTTTCGCAGCGTCTGCCGGCCGCCCCCCGAATAGCTGCGGTGGATGCGCAGGGGGCTGGCGGGCAGCCTCGCCTCGGCCGTTTTCTCAACATCCTTGTCTGCCATCGTGGTCGCGGTCGTGGTCGTGGCCGTGGTCCCTTGTCTGGCTTACGACGTAAACCAAAGACTCCCTTTTATCCACGGCGTCGTCCACGTCAATCTCGCGTGACCAATCCAACATGACAAACCCGTCACGATCCAAAGCAAAATCAAAACCAGGATAATGGGAAATACACTCTTCCTCCTAACCCCCGGCGCATCTCCTGTTAGCTCCGCATTTCGTTCGGCATTATGCCAAGTACGAGTCATAACGCCTACGGGGCACGTAGAAAAGTCTGCTAGGGGCCTGCCAGGACCCCTCCCCGGGCCGCTGGCGACGGTCTACGACGTACGACGCACTACGACTATTATTCAGCGAGCGGACTATCTTGCCGCCTCCCCCTAAAAGTGGCACTTTTGCCCGCACCAGGCTTAGCTTGCGGTACCGTTCCGACCAAAGTGGAGGCGGCTGGATTTTGATGAGGAGAGCGGCACGGAAGAGGCACGGGGAAGGCGTGTCGGACGGCATGCCAAGACGGGCGTTTCTGGCAGTATGATTGCGGTCAGTGTACGAGTGCGCGTAGATATTTGTGTCTGCGCTTGGAAACAAGTAGCAGCCTGGAGTAGAGTAAAAAGATGGTGCGCAATTGGCTAGTAAAAGTGAAAAAGTAGAGATGAACAAGAAAAAAAAAAAAAAAAAAAAAAAAAAACACCTGTCACCGAAATCGGCTAGGAGGAAATAGTCCGGACGCATGGCGCGCGCGCAGTAGCATCCGCCGGCAGAGCGGAAAGGTGGGGAGAGCCATGCCGGATCCGGCCCCGGATCACGTGCGCGGCCAGACGGGATGAGTACTGAGAAGTAGTAGTAATAGTCGTTATAATTCAATGCGCTGAAAGCCACAACGCCACAATGCAATGCCCCCCCCCCTAATACAGCTCCGACAGCGCCGAAAAATCCGGAATCGCCGTCAGATTGCACTGAAACGACCGCTCCGACGCCTTGGCCGGCAGCAGGCCGGCGGCCAGCGACTGCTTGTACGACCACTGCGGCGCCGACTCCGTGTCCCAGGTCCAGTACCACCAGCCCCAGCCCTTTTCAAACGAGTACATTTGGGCCTCGGCAAAGGTCAGCAGAAACTGCGCGTAGTCGGCGCTGTACGCGCTCGTGTCGGCGTTGGCGTCGTCGCACTCGCACGACGCGTTGAGCGCCGGACACATGGGCGTCAGCGCGTTGAGCGTCGTGTTGCCGACGTCGTACGTGCCCGTCCAGCGGTTGCCGTTGCCGACGTTGCCGAGGTACGAGGCGCAGTCGGTGTCGGCCAGCGACCACTCGGCCACAATGGTCGGGCCGAAGCCGGTGCTCGTGTCCATGCTCTCCTCCGTCTGCGCCGTCCAGTCCGTGCAGGCGTACTCGATCTTGGCCGCGTGCGTGTACAGGATCTGCTCGTTGTTGAAGATCTCGTACTGGTGCACGTCCAGCGCCAGATTCTCCTCGTTCGACTGGCCCTGCCACTTGTCCAGCCCGCGGAAGCCGTCGCCAAAGACGATCACGGTCGTGTTGGGCACGCCGTTGGCGCGCACCAGCTTGGCCGCCGTCTGCGTCCAGTTCATCACCCCCGACACCGACAGAAACGTCATGCGCGGCTCGTTGGCCAGCCCGTAGTGCGAGATCACGTTGGCGTACCGCGCCTGCGCAAAGAACTGCGACAGCCGGTCGTGCACGTCCAGCGACCGCTGCACGTTGAGGTCGCCGTCCGTGCCGTTCATCCACCCGATCACGCCCTGCCGCCCGCTGTGGTTCCACCCGTTCTGGCTGCCCGGCAGCCCGTGCAGGTCCAGGTTGACCCGCAGCCCGTGCCGCCGCGCCCACTCGATCCCCCGCAGCAGGTACCGCCAGCTCGTCCGGAACAGGTACGGGTCGTCGTCGTACACCGCCACCGCCCAGTACGAGTACGGGATCCGCACGTGGTCCAGCCCGGCCGCCGCAATCTCCGCAAACGTCGCCTCCGTCACAAACGACGCGTAGTGCGCCTCCAGCGTGCTGCTGCACACCGCCGACCCCAGGTACGAGCACAGCGTGTACTCGTCAATGATGCCCAGGTCCGTCGAGTAGTCAAACAGCGACGGCGTGATGAACGGCTCCAGCGACAGCCACCCCCCCAGGTTGACCCCCCGCGCCGGCGTCGTCGCGTACGAGCCCCACGACGTGCTCAGCGCCGCCGTCCCCGAGTTGGCCGACGCCGAGTCGTCGTAGCTCGTGTTCAGCCCCATCACCGGCAGCCCGCCCACCGTCTCGTTCGTGTACGTCAGGTTAAAGTCCGTCGTGTCCCGCCAGTCCGCCGGGTTCAGCCACGTCGGCGCGTCCGCCGGCACGTCGTCCGATGTCGAGCTCGACGACGACCCCGACGAAGAGCTGCTGCTGCTGCCCTTTTTCTTGCCCACCACCACCCCCACCACCACCGCAATGATGATAATCAACACCGCCCCGGCGATCCCCCCAATGATCACTGCCTTGTCAGCGTCCCGTCTTCTGCCACCATCCCCGTTCGGCTGCACTTACAAAACTTCTTCTTCTTCTTCTTCCGCTCCTCTTCCGTCGTCGTGCTCTGCGTGTAGTACAGCTGCTCTGCCTTGGCCTTGTCGATGCTCTCCATGCTGCTGCCGCTGCTGCCCGCCCCGCCGCGCAGGTGGCCTACCGGAACCCCGCGCGACCGCCCTTCCTCCAAGATCGCACCGCTGGGTATCCGACGGTCCCGCCGCCTCTGGTGCTTCTTGTCGCCCTTCCCGCCCGTCTCCACCCGCTCGTAGCTTTCCGCCTCGTGGCTGTCGTTTTCTACCGCATGATAGCTCCGCTGTTTCTTTTTCCGCCGTCTCTCTGCGTCCGTGTCTCCTTGTCGCTCGTCTCCTTCGTGGGTATCGTCTCGTCTCCGCTCATGGTCACGTCGCCGGCCACCGTCGCGCCGCCGCTCACTATCGCGTCGCCGGTCGCTGTCGCGTAGCCGGTCCGTATCGCGTGCCCGGTCCTCGTCTCGCAACCGGTCCTCATCTCGTCTCCGGTCCTCGTCTCGTGTACGTTCAGCTCGTCGCCGCTCCTTCTCTCGCCTCCGGCCCCCATCCCGCCTCTCCTCCTGTCTCCTTGCATCGTCCCGATCATCGTCTTGTGCCACTGACTCGTATCGCGTTCTTGATTCGTATCGTGCCCTCGACTCGTGTCGTGTCGTCGACTCATGCCGTGTCGTTGACTCGCGTCGTGTCCGCGACTCGTGTCTTGGCCTAGAGTCGCCTCTTGCAGGGGACTCGTCCCGCCTTGGTTCCCTCCTCTCTTTTGGCTTCCGCTTTGGCTTGCGTTCTTCTCGTCTTGGCTCCTGCGGTTCCTCGTGTGATAGGTCGTTGCTGCTGGCTGTGATGCTCTCGTTCAGCTGCATAAGAGCGTCCGCAGAAAGGGCCAGTGTCTTTTTCCGCGGCCGTCGCTCATCGGTCGACGCCCTCTTCTTCTTGTTCTTGCCGCTGCTACTGGCATGACGATGTCGCCGCGATTCGGATTCGCGGTTCTCCGACTCGTATCCCGGCATGCTGGTCTCCGGGCTGACAGATAACGGCAAGATCGGTTGGAATGTTGGTCAGGCAGTTTTCATTCCTTTCAACGTGCTGCAGTCGCATTGCTGTCCAACTTTGCCAAGACTTTGTCCTCTCACCAATTCATATTAGGTCCATTGCGGTAGTGTTTGTGTAGCTGCCACGTAATCCATGGTTGCCCCAGCAACCATGGGCCCATCGCAAATTGCATACGTACTCGTACGAGTAACACCAAAACTTATATCCTATTCAGGCCATGTCCGTCTCTAGAATATACATTTTGCAGACAGTCGCCGCGCCCAGACAACAGCGACAGATTGCATTGAATCCGTTGACGCTGGCTGCGAGCACGTCAATGCTCATGCGCTTCTGACAGCCTTAGCGTGCCTCCTCCAACGCACTGTAGCCTTGCATTCGTCTTGGGGAGGGGTCGGGAATGCAGACTAGCAAGTGCGGCTTCCTAGCTTGTGTAAAGACGTTCGATCAAAGGTTCGAAAGGTTCAAACCGTCACTATGATGCAATGGCCTTTCTTGATTTGTTCACACCTTCCGTTTACAGCGACTTGAAACCTGGTGCTTCCCAATTGGGACAAATGGGTCTAACCGGCCTTACGACTGACAACCGTCAATTCCAGGTGGACAAACCGTCGCATCACTTTCTACACATATACGATACTCTATCTGACTCTGCCTGCACCGTCAATTTGAGCATATTTAATCCTGTAGCTGCAAGTATGCCTCGCCTCCACACGGTGCGCCGGAGATCGCGCACAGGCCGCAGCCACTGAAGCTGGCGGGGAGTCGTCGAGATCTGTCTTGCATCCTGCTACCGTCTGGTGAATATTGTAGAACACATTATTACGGCGGCTAGAGCACTTTTCGCTGGTGGTGACCAGCTGGTGAAGGCTGAGGGCCTCAGCCTTGCCTTGTGTTCATAGCCGCATTCGATCCACAGCTCTCTCGTTCGACAATCCCAATGTTATACACGGACCAGCCGAATCGCAAGAGAGCCCATGTGTAACTGGTAATATCTTACGGAGTATATCAAATTCGTCGTCTTGTCTCGTTCACAACAGTTTCGCTGATAGTACTCCGCAGAGTATTGAAGATGCCTTAGTGTCCGCCCCACTCTTGGGTAGCTGCCGCCTGAAGCCGGCGTTAAGCGCGCCCGTTGTTCTCCGCACTCCCCCCCAGAATTCCTCGGCCTCGATCACGATCCGTACAGACTGCACGACACACCAAAACGCCAAAGCGATGCTCTCACAGCCAGCCTCAATGGCGGCACGGCGACTGCTGCGGCAGGCTGGTGGCCGGCGTGCCTACTCGACGGCGCTGGCGGGCGCGCGGCTCAACGTGCCGATCGACTACGCAACGACACCGCTCCTGGCCCACACGGCGGCGGCGGCGCTGGGCCACGCCGAGCTGTCGGAGGAGGCGCGGCGGGGGACGACGAAGCGGATGAACCTGTTCCAGGCGGTCAACGACGCCATGGCGACGGCGCTGGCCGAGGACGAGTCGGTGCTTCTGTTTGGCGAGGACATTGCCTTTGGCGGCGTGTTCCGCTGCTCCATGGGCCTGCGCGACCGCTTTGGCGACGAGCGCGTCTTCAACACGCCGCTCAGCGAGCAGGGCATCCTGGGCTTTGCCGTGGGGCTGGCCGCCGAGGGCATGCGGCCGCTGGCCGAGATCCAGTTCGCCGACTACGTCTTCCCGGCCTTTGACCAGCTCGTCAACGAGGCCGCCAAGTTCCGCTACCGCGACGGCACCCAAGGCCGCCACGTCGGCGGCCTGACCGTGCGCATGCCGTGCGGCGCCGTCGGCCACGGCGGCCTGTACCACACCCAGTCGCCCGAGAGCCTGTTCTGCCACATCCCGGGCCTGCGCGTCGTCATGCCGCGCTCGCCCCTGCAGGCCAAGGGCCTGCTGCTCGCCGCCGTGCGCTGCAACGACCCCGTCATCTTCTTCGAGCCCAAGACGCTCTACCGCGCCGCCGTCGAGCACGTGCCCACCGCCGCCTATGCCCTGCCCCTCTCCAGCGCCGAAGTGCTCAAGCCGGGCGCCGACTTGACCATTGTCTCCTACGGCCAGCCGCTCTACACCTGTCTCGCCGCCATCCGCCACGCCGAGGCCGACCTCGGCGCCGGCCTCTCCATTGAGCTCATCGACCTGCGCACCATTTACCCCTGGGACCAGGCCTGCGTCCTGCAGAGCGTCCGCAAGACCGGCCGCTGCATCGTCGTCCACGAGTCCATGGTCAACCAGGGCGTGGGCGCCGAGGTGGCCGCCACCATCCAGGAGGACCCCGATACCTTTATCCGCCTAGAGGCGCCTGTCCTGCGCGTCGCCGGCTGGAGTACCCACACAGGCCTGCTGTACGAGAAGTTTGACATTCCCGATGTCGCCAGTAGGTCTTCCTTTTGTCCCCTTTGTGGCCGAATACCAAATGCTGACCATGTAGGAATTTACGACGCCATCAAGCAGTCGCTGTCGTATTAAGTACGTCGTAGAGAAGATGAAAAAGGCTGGCGAGACGACACAGATACAATGACCCATATTTATAGCGTAATACAATTGGCACGCAAAGACCGCTGCCACTCGTTGCCACCTGTCACTGCCCCGCCCCCTTAGCCCCGCTGCCTGAGCTTCACGTCTGGAATCGCGGCCGTTTGAGACGACGACGTCTCCTTCCTGTCCCGAACCCCCCCCCCCCCCCCCCCCATCCATCGCCATGCCGAGCGTACAGGACGTCAACATTGTGTCGTCCTTTGTGGCGGGCGCGCCCCCGGGCGAGGTGAGTGCTCCCTGGATCGGTCGCGCGAGTCCGTCACCGCCACTGACTGTCATCTCTTCTTGGGCCGCAGCTCGCCAGCGTCATTGCAGGTGAATCTCCCTCGTTTCTCGCCGCCGTCAACGGCCCCTGACCGCTTGCCAGACATTGAGAACCTCACCCTGGACAAGCCCTCGCTCACGGCCGAGCTGGCCCCGGCCTTTGAGCGCTACAACGAGGAGCAGTTCTCGACCGTCCAGCTGCCCGGCAGCAGTCAGTCCGTCATTGTGAGCGCCGACAGCGCGCTGGGCGGCGGCCGCTACTACGACACCGAGAGCGCCACCAGCTTCGTCTTTGACCACAAGTCCCAAAAGGCCAGCGCGGCCCAGAGCTACGTCCTCGAGGGCGCCCAGGCCGACTTGGCGTAGGACCTCCCATCCTCGTCCCGCGTCTGGCTGTGCGCTGCTGACCGCAGCAGGAAATCCACCCTCAAGAGCCTCGCCACCTACGTCAAGGACCACTACGAGCGCCCGGCCTACGGCGTATACCCGATCGACGACGACAGCAAGATTGCCATTCTCATCGTGAGCAACAAGTACAGCCCGCAGAACTTTTGGTGCGTGACGAGACGAGAGAGCTACAGTCTTTTGTTTCTTCGTAGTTCGCGCTGACCCCCTCGTCAGGAACGGCCGGTGGCGTTCGCGCTACGTCTTTGACCCCAGCACCGGCGCCCTCGACGGCCTCATCCGCATCGATGTCCACTACTACGAGGACGGCAATGTACGTCTGCTGTCTGACAAGAAGATGAGCGCGACGGTGGCCTCGGGCACTGGCGCCGGCATCGCCAAGGAGATCGCCGCCCTTGAGAAGCGCTACCAGGACGAGTTGAACCGCAGCTTCATGACCCTCAGCGAGGGCGCCTTCAAGGGTCTGCGCCGCCAGCTGCCTGTGACGCGCCAGAAGATCGAGTGGGACAAGGTGGCCAGCTACCGGCTCGGCCAGGACATTAGCGGGAGTGGAAGTCGGCGGTAGGCCGAGCGACCTGTATATAGGGAATCCAGAGCAAACGAAAAGCGAACATGGCGAGCATGCCGAACGCGGGCTGCACGTCGGATCAACATTTCCCACTTTGATTGCTTATGTAAGATTTCACCGCTCTGGCGATAAGCCTTCCCCCCCTCCCCGGCGTGCCCCGCCCGGAAGTTGACTTACCGGGTGGGCTGATGGCTCAACACAACTGCTTTGGGGGGGCATCTGCCTCCGCTTTCCGAAAAAAACATTGTGTGGGACAAACACGACCAGCCCGAAGCCGAAGCCGAACAGACAGCGGCCAGCGGCCACCCGCCAGGCAATTCCTGGTTAGCCTCGTTTGGTAATAAAACACGATTTCGGCTCGCCGCCCCCCATTTGCGAGAGTGGGAGCTTTTATTGGAAATAGTTCCCGGCGGTGCGAGATGCAAGATATGTTGGGTATCTTGGCTGTCGTCCGGGGCATCCCTGATCCGTCTGCTCGTACTCGTATTTTTTTTCCTAGATACGTCGGACTCAGAGTGGGGATCCATTGACTTTCGACGGGCTTGGCTGCCGCTTTGCGCCGGGTTCCCTCGCGTATCTTGCTGGCCTACAGCCTACTACAGCAGCCATAGCAACTGGAGGTGGCTCCAAACTGCCGCTTCGATTTTCCGTGATTTTCTGGCCTCCTTTAGCGGCGGTCGCTCCGCCTCGTGCGCTCTCGGGTTGCTATACCCACCGATCGGCCATAATACCAGCCAATCCCGGCAGCCGTATTTGTGCTTCCCTCCCCTTTCTGTGTCCTCTTTTTTCCTGTTGAACGCTGCTCCGTTTGTACACCTCTCCACAACTCCCGCGCAATCGGTCCCACGCTACAGACAGCCGCCCATTTTTTTGTCCCCTCCATTTCTGTGTCCTTCCCTGTCGGACTGTCCTTCCAATTGCGCTTTTCTTCCTCTCCATCCTTTTCAACCCCCCCCCAACCTACATACCTGGTGCCTTCGTTCACCCTCTTATTTTGCACTCAGTACGCGTCTTTAATCATCACCGACGCCCCGTGCCCCCTTCTCGCTTATCAACTTTTTTCCCCACACAATTTCAATTCGCAAACCGCAACGATGTCGAAGGAGCTTACCTACCAGGATGTTGCTGAGCACAACACCAAGAACGACCTGTACATGGTGATTCACAGCAAGGTCTACGACTGCACCAAGTTTGTGGACGAGCACCCGTACGTTGTTGCGCCCGACCTGCCCAATTGTTCTCCGTTCGGACGGGTTGCTAACGGTTGGGTATAGGGGCGGCGAGGAAGTGCTGCTCGATGTTGGTGGCCAGGATGCTACCGAGGCCTTTGAGGATGTCGGTCACAGCGATGAGGCACGCGAGACCCTCGCTCAATTGCAGGTTGGCGCGCTGAAGAGACAGGTATGTCAATACGGGGAAACTCGCGATGGTGACGGGTCTTTTTTTCTTTTCGTGACGGGGGTTGGTTTTTTTTTTTTTTTGCTGACCGCCTCTTCTGCAGGCTGGTGACCCGGACCCGTCCCTCACCAAGACCGGCGCTGTTGCACCGCAGGCACAGACCGCTGCCTCTGCTGGCCTGGGCGTCGGTGTCTACGCCCTCCTCCTCATCGGTGGCGGCCTGAGCTACTTCGCCTACCAGTACCTCCAGCAGCAGCAGCTTCAGGAGCCGGTGGCCGCTTGAACGGACACGTCACAACGCTACCACACCGTGTCACGACCGCCGGACATTGTCGATTGGCATTCTCTCTGCGCAGCTGCAGGTGAACGCCGGAAGTTACACAAGAACGAGCTAAAATACGATTTCACAACCATGACAGCTGTTTGCAGGGTCTCTGTTCTCGGACGACGTCCGACCGGTTTTTTTCCTAGTCTTTTTCTGCCTCTCGCTTTTCCTTCCGCTCTTTGACGATTGCCGGCGGCTGCCCAATAAAGCATCCCGGTTGGCCTGCCGTGGCGGAGTTGGGCAATCTGGCTTGCGAGACAGACCTTTTATTTTTTGGACGGTTGGCATCTAGCCTGGAATGCGCAGCATTTCCAGACAAAAGCGTGGGAAACGGCACTCGGGAGCTGGAGACCCGGATTCGTTCACGACTGATGGATTCGGGTTCTCCTGCGCGTTGCTCTTTTAGTTTCCTACCTCCTACTGTAGACAATTCTAATGCTCTAGATCCTTTCTAAGCCAATGCTGTACCTGCTGCCGCTCAATTAGCATGTTGAGTGATATGTGTTTTGCGCCTTGGGCCACTGCGTGGCTTATCGGCGCGATGAACCCGACTAAAAATCTGCCTAATTAGCATGTGCAAATTTGATTTTACCACGTGACTATTTTCACCGCCTCCCTGCCAAAAGCTCTTTGGGGAGGCTGCAATTGTTCTTGAGCTTGGCGACTGTCCCTTCAACGAGGCATTCGGCGGTGCATCGCAACAACTGTTCGCCTCGACGCACGATACCCACCAGACCTCACGTGCGGCTGCGGCTGTTGTTCTAGAGTACAGCAAACGCGACAACCGCTGACGGCTCCCGCCTACCCTTCCTCTGCTCGATAGCTTTCCCTTTGATCTCTTGATTCGGCTCTCAGATCCACCTCACGATCCGCGAGCGGCCTCGTGCCCGCCGACCCGACGTGCGGTATGGCTTACTTTGACAAGCAGCGCGAGAACTTTGCCAACTCGCTCGCGTCGGCGGCGGCAAAGATCAATGTGAGGCGGCCGGAGGTGACGCCGGCGTCGCCGTCGCCGTCTGTGGCATCGACGACGTCGGTGACGACCCCGTCCAAGAGGATGAAGCGGGAGGCGGACGGATCCGTGCGCATGGTGCTGTCGCAAAACGGCAATGCGGCGCCGACCATCTACTCGCAGCCGGAGAACACGGGCGTGGGGTCAGCGATCGGGACCAACATTGTGTACGCGCTGGACTACCTGAAGCAGCAGGGCGGCAAGGCCGTGACGCTGGGTGCCGTGCTGGGCCACCTGAGCCTGGACCGCGAGTCGGAGGCGCTGCGGCGCCAGGTGGTGGAGCGGCTGCGACACCACCCGCGCATCACCTGGCGACCGGATCCGGGCGGCAGCTTGTCAGAGGACAACTGGCAGACGGGGACCTACGAGCACCTGCCGGTGATTCCCAACGTCAAGAACCGGACGTCGCTGCTGCAGCTGCTGCAGCGGCGAACGGACGCGCAGGGCGTCAACGTCAAGGACCTCAAGGACGGCTGGCCCGACTGCGAGGCGACCCTGGCCGAGCTGGAACGCGAGCACCGGATCCTCGTGGTGCGCACCAAAAAGGACAACCACCCGCGCATGGTCTGGCTGGACGACCCGTCGCTCTGCCACGAGGTCGAGCCCGAGTTCCAGGCGCTCTGGCACCGCGTCGAGGTGCCGTCGGTCGAGGACATTGTACGCAAGCTCGCGGCCGCCGGCCAGAAGCCCACGAGCGAGGATCCTCGTCTGCGTGACGCGGCTGCGCCCAAGGAGAAGAAGCAGAAGAAACGGGCTCAGCGCCGCACGGGCAAGTCAACGAACACGCATATGGAGCATCTGCTCAAGGACTACAGCCACATGAAGCGCTGAGGTGAGCGGCCAGAGATGGTCAGAGATGGGATTGGATACACAAAATGGAAGGCGTTTGTGGTCAGAATGGCTGGCCTTGTATTATTTTTTTTATCAATCTGCGGGTATATCCTGCACTCGCTGGAGACAGGCCGCAGCTTAGAGCTAGTAAATCACAAGCGATACCCTGGGAAGACGCGCCGACATAGGTGGCCCGTTATTACGTGAGTTGCGAAAAAGAGTTTGGGTCATCAAGATTGGGAATTTGGTCATGCACACAGATAGTATAGAACAGACACGCACAAGGCAAAAGGGGGCGTCCCTGAACACAAAAGAAAAGTCTATAGAAGGGCAGATGCGATCAGAACAGGCAAAACGCAAAGCAACCGGAAAAAGCATGGAGGGTATAGCGGCAGAGCACATCGGTCTGTGACGCGCTTGCTTTCCTCCTTCTGTGAGTGGGCGGGAGAGTATTACAGATAGGAGAGAGATATAGAAACATGACAGCGGGATCGTGCCGGTACTGCATTATTCGGTGGAGGGGATAGGGAGGAGATGTGCGTGGAGAACTCGTGGGAGGCGGACAAGGAAGGAGCGCAGGGGAAAGGGAGGCAAGCAAGGCAAATGGCAGGTGTTCTTCCAGAGATCCAGCTCGGCGTGACAACTGATCGGACGGCTCCCACTCGAGCCAAGTCCGTGTTCTCCCCTCCTCGGAAACAGGAAAGCTGCCCCTTGTTGATTAAGTACAGTCCCGGGACTGAAGCGGCGTGAAAAGGAGCAAGGTGTATGAGAGTCGTAGTCGCCCTAAAACCAAAGGGTATACCCTGTTTTTCTTTTCCTCGATCCTGGATAGAAACGCAGACGGAAGAAGACCCAACCGGACAAGGAGATGATGACAGAGACAGGGAGAAAGTGACGGAGACGTAACAATGGACAAAGGAGAGGTGCGAGCAGAGTATAGTTCCAGGGGGGGGGAAGAGTATCAATGAGTGTAAATGCGTGTCAAAGTGCCAGAGAATCTATTGTGCGGCGGCCCACAGCTCGCTCTGGCGCGGCTGCTTGACGTCAAAAGAGGCGGAGGCGGGCTCGGCGCTGCCGGGACGGCGGGCAGAGGTGGCGCCGGTGTAGAACAGCTGTCCGAGCGAGGCGTTGTAGGACGAGTCCGGGTCGGGGTAGACGTAGCTGCCACTGTGGGAGGGAGAGGCCATGTGGGAGGGGGACTGCCAGCCGAGGCTGCCCATGTGGGGGCTGCCGCCGGCGCTGCCGGGGCCCTGCTGCGGCTCGATGCTGGGCTCGAGGGTGGAAGGCGGCCCGTAGCCGGTGGGATGGGAGGTGGGCCGGATATTGGTGTAGCCGGAGGAGGCGGTGGAGGCGGGGGAGCCGACGTGCAGGTCGTTGCGCAGGTGGACGGGCAGCGAGCTGCTAGTGAGGAACTGGTGTTGCGTCTGGCCCATGGAGGCGAGGTCGGCGGTGGGCGACATGGACATGGTGCGCTGGCCGGGCGAGGGGGTCGAGAGGGGGGACGCGTGGTTGGACGAGCCCGGGTCGCCGTTCTCCGAGTGCGGCGGGAGGCTGGTGAGACGGCCCATGGTGTTGGCGGCGCCGCGAGCGAGAGCAGCGGCGGTGGCGCGGGCGGCATCCTCAATGGTGCCCGTGTGGTGATTTTGGTGACGGGTCAAGGTGGTGCGGCGCGTAAAGGTCTTTTGGCAGTCGGCATACGGGCACTTGTACGGCCGTTTGCCCGAGTGGATGCGGCGATGACGCGCGAGCGAGCTGGAGTCGCTAAAGGGCTGGTGGGTGTTAGTTGTGTCGCCTGTTGACCTCGAACAGGAACGGAGACGGGAAAGGCTCACCTTGCCACAGCGCTCGCATTGGTGCGGCTTCTCGCCAGTGTGCACGCGGCGGTGGACGGTCAGTGCGGACCGCTGGATAAACTGCTTGCCGCAGCCAGGGAACTCGCACACGTGCGGCCGGACGCCTGTGTGGATCCGTTCTGTGTCTGGTGTTAATGGGAGGACCGAGCGAGAGAGGGCCCGAGCCCAGAGGCACAAGAGACATACCATGACGTGCCAGATCGCTGCGCCGCGCAAAGCCCTTGCCGCACGTCGAGCACGGATATGCCTTGGGTTGCTGGCCGCTGGCCATGGGGATCTTGGTGTACTGGATGCCGGGTGGAATGGCCATGCCCTGGGCCAGGTTGGCGGGCAGGCTGGGCAGGATCATGTTGGCGGTCGGGGCGGCGGAGGGGTCTGGTATTTGCAGGGAGGCGTGCATGGCGGAGGGCGAGCCAAAGCCGCTGAGTGACGGCGGCGGGGCGGAGAAGCGCGAGTGCTCAGAGCCGTGCGGCGAGCCGGAGCGGTCCAGCGCGTGTTGTGGTAATGACTGCATGGACTGGTGCATGCCGGGCAGCGAGACGGGTGGCAGGTAGTGTTGCTGCTGTTGCTGCTGCTGCTGTTGCTGCTGCTGTTGCTGCATGTGGTGCTGCATGTCCAGCTTGACGTTTTCTTGGTGTTGGCTGAGGGAGTTGCCTCGCTGGTTCAGCATGTTGTCGATCCCCATGATCTCGCCTGGGGCTGGGGATCGCATAGCGTGGGCAACGGCCGTAGAAGAGTGTCCGCGGGGGGAGGGCGCTTCGCAGGGTAGACGCTAGGGTGTTGGGTTAGCTGGTGTCGGCTAGAAGAGGAGGACAGAAGCCAGAAAGCAAGGGGGGAAGTGACACGGGACATACCGAGACGACCAAGGAAGCCGGACAGGTGAGGTTTTCTGGGTTTGCGTCTAGACGTCGGGGGTTCCAGAGCCACCTGGGCTGGACTTCAGAAGCAGCAGGCGAAGCGGCCAAGCGGGTTCCGGGGGTTTGGAGATGCGGAAAAAGAGGCACGAAGATGTCGCGTCTGCGGGCGCGTCTTGTCAGCTCAGGCACCAAGGAGTGTTTGTGGTCGGTGACATCGGTGACATGGGCAAATGGAGACGAGGTGACTTGCAAGTCGGCCAGATAAAACGAGGCAGAAAGGCGATGGGGGACAGGGGGAGGCAAGGGTGACGCTTTTCGCACTTGTGGAGAAGTATCGTACCGGATTTGCGAAATGCAAGAGGGCGGCGGCGACGGGACCGAGGCGGTCGTAGCCAGGGGAGGCCGTGGGACGGAAAGGGTAGAATGGTGCAAGGCGGCGTGGGTGCTCGCACGACGGGAGGGGGCAGGAGGGAGAGGGTGATGATTTTGTTTGCGCGCGGCGTGGGCGACGTATGGGGCTTATAGGGATTTTCTGGGGGATGAGGTTGTGTTGGGTTTTTAGACGTGAGCGACATAATTAAATCAAAGACAAAAAAAAATGGAAAATAGGGGAGGCGCTGGGTTAGGCTGCACCGCGGGCGCTGGTAGGCAGGAGGGCGCTAAAGAAAAAAGGGGAGGGGTGCTGCCAGACGATAAATTCGGTAAACAGAATAATAAAAATAGCCAAATTGCGTATCTTACCTTTGGGAGCGACCGAGATCAGCGCGGACAGCGAGACAGGCAGGGCGAAGCCAAGGCAGGGACGAGGAGGGGGTGCGCGGAGGAGAGAGCAAGGGGAAACAAAGGGGAGCCGTTGCTGTGCGCAGTCTGCGAACGAAACAGCAAAGAAGGCGGAAAAGCAAGAAAAGCAAGAAAAGCAAGAAAAAATAAAATAAAAAAGAAACAACGGCTCACGTTCTGGTCGGTCGACAGTACGAGTCGGCTCGTACGCGTATCTCAACGACACGATCCTACGAGTGGTACGGAGTCTGGCTGATCGGCCTAGTAGGGGTCCCACGGCTTCCACGTCTGTTCTACGAGCATGGATGGTGGCCACACGGACCGCGCATTTCTATTCTGGACAGCGTGCTGGCCGTTTGAAACAAGAGCTAATGCGCCTGCTGCGCCGGCCGTGCTGGGAACGGACAGCACGAGTACGGAACGGGCAATCGGCCTGCAGGGGCCACCGCTTGGGGGCCGTTGCTCTATCCCGACTTCTGACCACGAGTCGTGTGGGCGAGCCTGCACGATGCAGGCGGCCACTGGGGAGCCCGCCGTCCACAACGCCCTGGCCGCGTGTTTGTGGGATTTCCCTGCGGCCAGCGTGCGTGCCGGAACCACACGGGATCTGGGTCGTGGCACCACCTGGCCCTGACGGGCAAACGTCGATCGAACTCGCGGGTGGCTTGGCGTAGCAGCTCGACGACGAGCACGACTGACGGACAGCCGTCCCCGGCCCAAGCTCCGAGCTCCAAGCCTTTACGAGTAGGCGACCGTGCCGCCGCCCAGTGCCAGAGTTTGTCTACTTGCTACATGCGAGTACGAGGCGCGGCCCCCCCCTGTCTATCCCTTCGATCGCAGACACTGATCAACAGGCCACCTACGGAGCCAGATACCTCATGCGCCTAACGGTCCCTGCGTGGTCCGCCAGACGGTGTCCCACTATTAACGGCCACCGGGGGGGGGGGGGGGGGGATCTTGTCGACACCAGACGCGGCCGCCCAAATGGGCACGGGTCCTGGTAAGTTGGGGTAGGCCCATCAAGGAAAAAAAAATAAAGCAGACGCTCGGACAGGTTAGACCACTCTACGAAACAAGCAAGGGCGTGGGTTTCGGAGCAGGGATGGCTGCACCAGAAGGTAATTGCCCCTGTACTAGCGTCAGGCCGTTCCCTGTCCGTCCGGATCTGTTCTGCGACGGCTGGCGGAGAACGGAGAGGCGCGTGGGCTGTTGGGAGGGGAGGGGGGGGACTGCCCGTGTACTCGTACATACGGTGCCGATACGAGCCTGGAAAGTCGTAAAGTCGTAAGAAGCCATGCGGAGCCCTGCAAAGACGTGCAAAGCCACACTCTGTACGAGTAACGATACGAAGATACGAAGTCGCAAAGATACGAAGCCACCAAAAGATACAAGGCCCCAGGGCTCGCCCGCGGGATCGGCGCGTAACCGGGCACGACCACCTGGTCTCTGCGGCATCGTCCACGGCCACGGCCACGACCGTCCACGGCGTGCTGCGCGTCGCCGCCGAACAAAGACGCCCAGCCGCCATTGCCCGTGCCAAAAAGACAAGCTCCTCTACAGAGCACGACTATTAATTAGGACCCGCTTTTTATCTCCGTACAAGGCGAGATGCAATGTGCCGTGCCCACGGCCAGGGGGGGAAGACACAAGCACAAGGGAACAAGGGGGGGGGGAAGGGTGGTATCGGGAAGAAGAGCGACTTCCATCGATCTTCTCGAAGCAGAGGAGACGGAGCGTTTCAGTCCACCCTGGCGCATTCCTCCTCCCCCTTTCGGTCGGCGGTTTAGGGTCGGTGGGCCGCCCGCCCGCAGTGCCTCGCATGCCTCTTGCATTATTCATTGTTGTCTTGAGATACGTTGTGGCGTCCGGCGCTATCGCATGCGCCCTGCATGAGAAGAGGCGACCGAAAGGGGGGGCCGTGACTGTCTTTCCCGGGGAGTGGGGAGGAAAGGGGGGGGCCTGCAGGTGGGCGCACCGCCTTGGAAGCCTTCCAGAAGGATACCAAAAGCCTTAAGGCTTCGGGGTGGCTGACTGGCTTGACCAGCTAGGAAGGAGGAGCAAGCCTCCCCCCTCGGTGGCATTTTAGTGGGCTGCACGTAAGATACGCCGTCGTAGTCGGCATAGGCAATAAAATGGGACAAGAAGGCAGAACGGTGGCAAGACGAGCCAGGCAGGGCGCAGAGCAGCCCCCCGGACAATGCCGTCAGCCGTCAGCCGACAGCGTCCTGGCCGAAGAGGCATAGTGCCATGCAGAGCGGGTAGCCACATTCCTCTTTAGTCGTCGCAGGGCATTTGGAGAGATTGGAACAGCACTTGGGGAGGACGGGGAGGACGGGGAGGACGAGGCGGAAAGGACGAGGGAAGAGAGGCGGAGGGCACAAGGAGGAGGCAGAGGGGGGAGAAAGGAGCGCAAAGGAGCTATTGGCTGCGGCCGCATTTCTCGGTGGGTGGCGAGTAGCACTGTGTTAAATCCTCCTTTGCTGACCCGACGATTCCGTGCTTTTTCCGGCTTTAGCATTCCACTCGTTAATACAGCCCACAGACAGTCGGGATGGCCCTCTTCCTTCTGGCTCCTCTTCCAGAACAGAAAAAAAACCCCCAAAAACAGAAAAAACAGCGCACTCTGCGTCACATGCCGCCCCTTGCATCCCACATCTCTTATCTTCAACCTAGGCTTGCAAGTCCCGAAGCTGGTGGCACACCACGTTCACACGACATAGCCGCATTGCGCGTGGTCCTCGGAATGCCCAAAGCCGCCAAGGAGTCCACCCTAGCGTCGCCGTCTCAATGCGGCAGAGGGGCTACGACGTACTACGGAGGCACTCCCGTTTTGCATAGTACGGAGTAGGACTTTCTGGCGGCTGGGTGTGTGAGGTCCTCCGTACGAGTAGTAGGACATGGCCCAACAAAGAGAGACGTGGAAAATGGGCAAGAACCCAAAAATGCCACTCCTCTTCACCCCACTGTAGAAAGGCGAAAACCCGAAAAGCCAAAGAGATGAGAGCCACCCCACGCAGCTCGCGGTTCACGCCCAGCGGCGAGGGAAATTGGCCGTCTCCCACGCTAATACTGGGCAAGACTCGTACGCCGGAAAGGACGGGAGAGCAGACAGCCGAAGGTGGGCAAAGAGAGAGAGAGCCCATGCGGATCCACGCCAAGTATGGGGCCGCGACGAGCAGGGCCAAGAAAAGAAACAAAGGAGGGTATGAGCAAGATACGACTACGGAGTACGATAGGCGGTGATGCAGAGGGCCGGCAGCATAGGCCACCATATGCCACCCCCCAGGGCCCTTGGAAAAAAGCACAGCCCCCCCCCTCCCCTAGCCCTTCTAGTGGAATTCTAGTGATTCTAGTCGCCTTCTAGAAGGAGCAGCGTCGTCTTTAGGCCAGCACTGGCCTTTAGTGGGCGTTAGCGCCGCTTCCAGCCCACGGTGGGAAGGTCCCGACAGCCGCTATTTGTAGCAGTTCATTTTACGACACGGCACGGCTGTCCGTCGTATCGTGTTTGCTATTATCGCCAGTTTCACATATTAACCAGGGGGGGTGGAAGGGGGAGACAACGCCGGCGGCACGCTCCACCCCACCGGCATGAATCTCATGTATCATTTCTCGCCTTTCTGTTTCTTTTTTTTCCAGAGAAGAGAGAGGACGGGCCAAGTTCGAAATGGGGGAACGGCGCCCTGCCTGTCGTCCGAATAGCTGAAGAGCCCGTGCCCAATAGGGCTAGCTGGCTGTCTCGCTTAGGGTTGCGCGGTCCCACCCCTCATTTGCTCGGCATCGCCGCCATAGGGCGCCGACGAGAAACAAGAGGATTCAGCCTCGGCGTCTCTATGCATGCGACGTGCGGAGTAGGGGGGAAGATACGGTGAAGAGGAAATGAGACAGAATGATATAATGAACGATATAATGATATAATGAAATAGAGTCTGGAGAGCCCCCCGACTGTTCCTGACGGCCGACTTTGGCAGTTGTCCTAAACGCCTAAACCCAGCACAAAGCACAAGCAAGCCCCAAAGCTCGAGCCCTCGCGCAAACCGATACACACCTTCTACTTGCGGTTCCGGGTCTTTTTGGGCTGCTGCAGGTCCTCCTCCTCTTCGTCGTAGCCCTTCTTGAGCTCCTCCGTGAGGCCCCACGTGTCCCAGTCGTAATAGTCCTCGCCGTCGGACAGGTCGCGGCTGGCCTCGGCGCGCGACCAGAGCAGCACGGTCTTGCGCAGGCGGTCGGCGCGCAGCAGGCCTTCGTGCAGGCGGCTGGCGCCCCGGGCGACCTCCTCCTGCTTCTGCACCCACAGCTGCAGCAGTCGGCGCACGTCCTCGGCCTCGCTCTCGGGCAGGCCGCCGTTGGATTCGGGGTGGGCGGTCCGTGGCGCCAGAAAGAGCGGGTGGATGTAGCCACCCTCGTCGTCGAGACCGTCGTCGGCGTCGCCGTCGACCTTGTCCGCAAGGACAGGGGCGTCAGGGGCGTCAGGGGCGGCCCCGTTTGTGTTTGTGATGGTGCGTCGGCTGCCGTTGGGCGGCGCCTCGATGGCAGGCAGACTCGGCCGGCTCTTGGCGCCGTTGGTCTGGCGGGAGGCGGCCAGCTGGGCCATGAGGTCGTCGTCAAACAGGTCAATGTCGTTGGGCGTGAGCATCAGGTTGCAGTCGACCCAGTTGTGGTCGCCGCAGAACTTGGTCAGCAGCGGCTTGACACGCCACAGCGCGCGGTTCTCCTTGTGCATCCAGCTGCGGCCCTGGACGACGAGCTCGCTGATGGCCTTTGACGTGAACGGACGGGAGAGCGACGGGTGGGCCGGCAGGTCGGTCACGGCGGTCAGGGGGGCGAGGAGCTCTGGGCAGTGGGGTTAGTCGGATGGCGACTTGTGAAGACGCAAAGAAAAGAGAAACCAGACACGCACGCTCGAGGTGGATGCTGGAGTAGGGGTTGGCCTCGGCCGCGGCCGCCACAGCTTCCTGGACGACGTCGGGGTCGTCGTCGCTCTCGACCGAGTAGCCGTCGTCGTCGACGAGCGGCGGGTTGCGGCTGATGACTTCGCGTCGAAAGCCCGCGTGATCGACGACCTCGGCAAACAGGGCGGAGCCATCGGCGCCGGCGAGCTGGCCCTGGTGCACAAAGCGAGCGCGCTTCTTCAGTTTATTGCCGCGGTTCGTGTTCTGGTCGATCTCCGAGTCGGAATCCGAGTCTGCCGGCGAGATTAGCGTCAGCCCAGGTCGTCGTTGACATTGTAGCCAGAGAGCGCTCAAGGTGTCAAGAGAGGCGTCGTGACCAACGTACCGTAAGACTTCCGCTTCAAAGCGCGTTTGAGGCCGAGATAGACCTCGAGGAAGAGGGCCTGGTCGCGTGTGGCCATGCTGGTCGAGGGACAGCGGACGTGTGTCCGTCGGTCGGGAAGAAAAGGAGGAGAAAGATGGGCGAGGCGCGAAGCCAGATAGGAAGCCGGTTTGGACAGCAATCCGGGGTGAAAACGCGAAATGTGGACGGGCGCGAATGCGACACGCGCAATTTTCGGTCGCTCGTGCCGGTGGTGGGCGCTCGTGGCAGCAGCGGGCCGCGATGTGGCAGCAGATGGGACAGAGAGAGGCTGGAATCTTTTTCCGTTTCTGGCGCGGCAGCGGAAGGCAGAGGGATGTCCCCGCGCTGGGTTCTGATTGGCCGGGGCTGGATGGGGCTGGCTGGCACCAACTGTACGAGCACAGTAGCGAGTACTTTGCGATAGGGGATTTTAGGGGCGATAAGATGGGCTGTCAAGTAGCCCCGCTCATCTCGCGGAGCTGTCCCCAAATTCGACGGCCCAAGACTGGACAGCGACGATCGCAAACCACGCACGCCATCCCGGGAGCCTGCGACCAGGCGCGTTCCATGCGTTCCCTGCCGAGATGGACGAGTATCCTGCGTACAGCCTGGAGCACAACGTGCCGCTTTTGGTGACGATTGGGCTGCCGCCCGACGAGCAGGACGAGAAGGAAGCCGAGGAAGAATGGCCGCTGGGAGCCGAGCTGCGGCAGCAGGCCATCGTGCTGCAGTCGGACCTGCCGGTGCTGGCGGGCGAGCACGTGGCGGCGCTGCAAAAGTACCTGACGACGGACGACGGGGCGGTGGCGCCGTGGCGGGGACGGGCCAACGTGCCGCGATACCAGTTCCGCGTGCGGACGGCAGGAAGGGTATGTTGAGTGAGGCAGGGTGGAAGACAGGGTGGAAGACAGGGTGCTGACGTCGCAGACCTACAGGCTGCCGCCGCGGCGGGCGGCGCTGCCGTCGAACATGGAGCCGGGGCCGGGGCCGGTGGTGCTGCACTCTCCGTTTTCGCCGCTGAGCCCGGCGTGCGGGCTGTATGCGGACGGGATCCTGGACGTGGGGTGGGTGCAGAAGCACCAGGCGCTGGTGCCGAGCGTGTTTCTGTGCTGCTACGCGCTGGCGGCGGACGAGAGCGAGGCGGCGGCGGCCGTGGCCGACGGACGGGTGCGCGGCGACATTAGCGCCTTTCGGGCGGCGGTGGCGGCGTCGGGGTACCGCAGCCGCGTGGCGGTGGTGGTGCTGGCCGAGGGCATGGGCGCGGGCACGGCCGAGGGGGCGGTGCAGGAGCGGCTGGAGGCGATCCGGCGGGGCAGCGGCACGGACGCGAAGCTGTTCTTTGCGCTGTCGGCGGGGGCGGCGCCGGACGAGGTCGGCCGCGTGGCCGAGAACATGCTGACCACGATGGGCCAGCAGGCGCTGGAGTACTACCGCGAGCTGGGCCGCCACGTGCGCAAGAAGCGCGGCCGCGGGTCGGCGCCCCAGCCGGCGGTGCCGCCGACCCACGGCACGTCGCAGACGCTGTCGCTGCCGGGCTGGCACATCCGCTACGACTTCAAGGCGGCCGTGTTTGCCGAGTTCCGCCAGGAGCTGGACGCCGCCCTGCGCGCGCTGGACCTGGCCTACGCCGCGCTGCTGGGCCCCGACGTGCTCGAGGCCATCCCCAGCTGGAGCCCGCGCTGGAACGAGGCCCGCCTGCTGGCCGACGTGCTGGCCGCCCGCGGCCTGCGCTGTCTGCTGGCCCTCGGCCACACCAGCGCCGCCGTGCGCCGCTGGGAGGCCCACCGCGACGGCATGCGCGCCCTGGTCGACCAGCACGGCCGCGGCGTCGACACCTTTGGCTTCGCCGCCTGGGACGCCCGCTGGGCCCTGGTCATGGCCGCCCTGGTCGACCGCTACTACCTGCCGCCCACCGCCCTCTTTCTGGCCCCCGACCGCACCCTCGCCGCCGCCGCCCAAGACCGCCTGCCGCCGTGGCAGCAGCGCCTGCACCACTCAGGCTACTGGCGCCGCATCGCCGCCGGCCATTTGCGCCGCCGCCGCGCCCTGGCCGCCGCCCTGCCCGAGGACGACCGCCGCCCGCCCGACGCATCGCCCGCCTCCGCCATTGCCCGCCGCGCCACCGTCTACGACGACTACATGTGTCCGCCGCCGCACGACGAGTATGCCGCCGTCGACCACACGGCTCTGATCGTCACGTGTCTCAAAGAGTCACGTGCCGCTTTCCTCCGCCACGGCCAGCCGCGTCTGGCCGCCGAGGTCGCGCTCGAGTGCGGCCGCGAGCTGTGCGCGGCCGCCCAGTGGGCCGAGGCCGTGGACCTGCTGGAGCCGCTGTGGGTGGCCGCGCAGTACCGCGCCGAGGGGTGGCTGGGCGCGGCCGAGATGCTGGCCGAGACGCTGCGGACGGCGGCGCTGGCCTTGGGCCGGGCCGACCTGGTGGCGGCGCTGGCGTGGGAGCAGCTGGACGCGCGGTACGGGCGACGGACCGAGGACGAAGAGGGCGCCCTGGACGTGGCCCGCGCGGTGGACGGGCTCGGCCTGGCCGGGCCGGTCGACCTCGAGCTGGCCGGGCCGCCGCCGTCGTTTCTGTCGGCCACGTTTGCGTTCAAGACGGCCGAGGGCCGCGCCGGCCACGCCATGGCGGCCCAGCTGGCGCTGCACTCGACGGCGGTGGCGGGGGCCGCGCCGCTGGTGCTGGAGTCGGTGCGCATCCGCCTGGACAGCGGCGGGCCGGTCAAGCCGATGGTGCTGCAGCACGACGACGGGTCGACGACGAGTGAGACCAAAAACACGGCCTATACCGTCGTCGCCCTGGCCGAGGACGACACCGACAACGACGCCCCCGGCCCACGGCTGCGCGGAACCTGCCCCCTCGTGCTGCGGCCGCAGTCGACGGCCGTCTGGGAGGTGGCCATTCCGCTGCGCGATTCCGGCGACGCCCGCGCCGTCGCCGCCGAGCTGCACTACCGCTGTGCCGCCTACACGCTGCGTCTGGTCGTGCCCTTTTCGGCCGGCCTGGCCGGCGCCGCCGCCCCGGCCTGGCTGCTCTCGGCCCGGGCCCACGTCGTCCTGCCCCGAGCCGACGGCGGCGTCGCCCTGCACGTGCTGCCGCGTCCGCCCAAGCTCGCGCTGCAGCTCCTGGCGCCGCCTGTTTCTTCAACGACAACGGCCCGTCCGCTGTCGACGTCGTCGGCCGTCTCGTCGTCGCCCGCTGCCACCACGGTCCACTACTACACCAACGAGCCCATCGACCTGGCCGTGGCCCTGCTCAACGCCGAGGACACGGCCGCCGACGTGCAGCTCGACGTCGTCCTCTACGGCGACGTGCTGCCCGCCTTTACGCTGCTCGCCGACGGCCAGCCCGTCGAGGCCGCGCCCGTCGGCCGCGGCGAGTCGTCGCTCCGGGCCGTGTCGCTGGGCGTGGTCGCCGCCGGCCGCACTGTGCGTCTCAGCGTGCACGTGACCCCCGTCGCCGTCGCCGCCGCCGTCGACGTCGCGCTGCGGGCCGTCTACCACCTGGTCGACGACCCGGCCACGCCGGTCACGCAGACGCTGGCCGCCCGCATCAGCGTGACCAACCCGTTCGAGGCCAACTACGACCTGCTGCCGCGGCGGCACCCGGCGCCGTGGCCGAGTCTGTTTGACAGCGACACGCTGGGGGGGGCTGACAAGGACGTCCAGACACTGGCCCCCCGCGGACTCGCCCAGGCCTGGACGCTGGTGGCGCGCTACGCCTCGTTTGCCGCCACGGACCTGCACATGGTCGGGCTCGACCTGGCCGTGCGGCCGCTGCCGGGGATTGTGTGTCAAAGCACGCGACGGCCAGACCGTGACCCTGACACTGAAGTCGGCCCCGGCCCCGGCCGCCTCATGGCCCCGCAGACGGCCGCCGACGTCCGCTTCGATCTCAACGTGCGCCGCGCCGCCCTCGAGCAGCGCGACCCCGCCAGCCTCGACGTCGCCCTCGTGCTGCGCTGGCAGCGTCCGGTTTCGGATTCTGACTCGGACAGCACCGTTCCCCCCGTCAACACCACCACCCTGCCCGTCCCCCGCCTCGCCATCTTTGGCACCGAGCCGCGCGTGCTGGCCTCCGTCTCCCACGGCGGCCGTCCCGCCGGCCTCGTCACGCTCACGCTCACGATCGAAAACGCCTCGAGCCACTTTCTGACCTTTGGCCTCACCATGGAGCCCTCGACCGAGTTCGCCTTTGCCGGCGCCAAGCTCACCACCGTCCACGTGCTGCCCGTCTCGCGCCGCACCCAGACGTACCGCCTGCTGCCGCTCGTGCGCCACGCCTGGATCCGCCCGACCCTGGTCGTGCGCGACAAGTACTTCCAAAAGGTCCTGCGCATCCTCCCCACCGAGGGCCTCAAGTCCGACAAGGACGGCCTGCTCGTGTGGGTGCCCGGCGACGAGGGAGACGACGCCGGGTCGGACCATGATTGATCACGATTTGTGCATCGCAGGACGGGCCATATAACGAAGATTTCAGATTACAAATTCAAATTCAAATTTAGGGTAATCAGGGCACTACGAGTACCACATGCACCACGTCTACAGCTTCGCGTCGCGCGGCGTCGGCCCAATAAAGCTGCGCCACTCCTCGTCCATCTCCTGCTTCTGCCTGTCCGTCCGCGACCACCACGTCGCCAGCTCGGCCTCTTCTGCGCGCCACCGCGCCAGCTCCTTGCCGATCCACGCCGCCGCCGCCTCGGCGCACACCATGGGCTGCTCCATGGCCACCAGGTGTCCCGTCGTCTCCAGCACGACCTGGTGCACCCGCCCCGCCGCCACGCCGCCGCTGCCGCCCACGCCGGCGCCCGTCAGCTCCATCTTCTCGCGCCGCAGCTTCGGCGGCGACATGGGGCTGAGCCCGCCAAACACGTAGCACACGCCCGGTCGCACGTGGCGCAGCTGGTGCGTCGTGTTGGGCACCTCGGGCCGGTACAGCTTGCCCGTCGACCGGATCAGCGCCAGGTTCTCGTCGCTAATGTCGGGCAGCCGATCCCGCTGGAACACACGCTTCCCGTCCGCATCGACGCCCTGCATCACCGGCCGCAAAAAGGTAAAGACTTCCTGGTGTTTGGTCGTGGCCAGCGTGACGGGCGGGTTCTTGGCGTCCATCTTGGCGTCCGTCTTGCCGTCGTCCGGATAGAGCCGTGTCGGCAGGTCGTGCAGGCCATGGGTCACCCACGCGTCCAGCACCCGCTTGTCCCAGGCCTTGTAAAAGGCGCTGCGCCCAAACGCCTCTGCCGCCGCCGCTCGTGACGGCCACAGGTCCCGCCGCACCGACGACATCGCCAGCGGGCTGAACCCAAACGCCGGCCCCGACGGGTGGAAGTTGAGCACCGGGTCCAGCAGCACCAGCGACGACAGCAGCCGCGGATGCATCAGCGACAGATACGTCATGATGGTGCCGCCAAACGAGTGGCCCACGCCCACCAGCGGCCGCGGCATCTCGGCCCGGAACGTGTTGACCATCTGCAGCAGGTCGCGCGAGTGGTCGTACCAAGAGGCTACGCACTGTTAGCCAGGACAACAGCCTTCTTGCCAGCACAGAAACACCCACGGTCATTGCCCAGCAGCGCCCCGTTGCGCCGCCCGCTCTCGCCCTGCCACGCCACGTCGGCAATCCATATGCTGCGGATCCGAAACCCCTGCTTCTCGGCCTGCACCAGCAGATCGTCCCAGAGCGGCTCGTACAGCTCCTTGGGGAATCCGTTGGCGTGCGCCCCAAGAATCGTCACGTCGCCCGGCTGCGGCTGTCGGTTGCTCTTGGGAATGTACTGCTTGGCCGTCACGCGCAGCACCTCTTCCTGGTTGTGGGCCGTGGCTCGAGGGTATTCGCGAATGTGTTGGCCCTCGAACTCGCGCTCCTTGACGTCGAAAAACTGCTCAGACATGGCGAAGAATGCGTGCAAAAAGAAAACAAAAGGGGATAGACCGCAACGGACAGAAACAGAGATGATGAAACAGCGCAAACCGACAAGCGTATCCCTACAGTCAACTCCCTTGAAAAGCACCAGCAATCGCACTACAAACTGTCCGCAGCCTAGCACAAACTAAGGTCGGCTCCAAGCTCAGACAACCAGCTGTCGTTTCCCGCCATAAGGTTGCCCAGAAAGAGGGGAGAAGAGCCGAGGTACCATATCGCACCGCCGCTAGCACCAGCAGGTTGGGGAAATAGTGGAGGGGACCGGCAAATGCCAGCCCCCATGCTGGCTTCCGTTTTAGGCCGTCGCCCTAAAGTCCGGCAACATCGAGACGAACCAATCGCCCGCGCAGACGCGACGGTGACGTTGCAGCCGATCGCCGCGACATCCGTGAACCCCAGATTGCCCTGCTACTCCGTACAGTACGAGTAGAATGCAGGTTTCATCAAATCTCCTTTGTGAGTACTGGACTCGGCCGTGGTACGAAATCTGGTGCTAGGACGACGTTGGCGTGTTGGGCGGACAGAAAGAACCAGATGGCCCTCCAGAGGCAGGAAGCATCAAAGTACTATTTGTACTTGTAGACGGAAAGGCCGTTGGCTATTACTCATATCTTGCAAGCCAACGGAGTATGGGTAATTCGCACCACATTCGCACCACAGACATACCCACTACGAATGCGATGCCTGTTCCTGCCTCGCGTACAAGCCCGCCACCCATTACCGTCACGTGACGGTCGCGGGGCTTTCGCGTGCAGCAATCGCGTTCGCGTCGCCTTATTAGCGTGTCAGCAGAATACAGATTCGCGCCATCTTTGGCCTCAGCCTTTTCCAAACAGCAGCCGACTTGTCCTCTGCACCGGCGACTCTCCTCCGCCCACCCAATTCACCACCACCCTCCCTCTCCATACCCACACTGACAATGGCGGCCAGGGACGGGGCAAAAAGCGTCTTTGGCTCGTGCCAATTTGCCTTTGTCCCCAGTCGATCTCTGCTTCCAAAGACGATCGCCGAGGTGAGTTGCTGCCTCTCTGGTCCGGACTGGCCCCCGGTCCACGCGTACTGACCGAAGCAGCTGGCCAGGACGGTCGAAAAATATGGCGGCGTGGCACTCGACCCCGAATCCGACGGCCGGCTTCCCCTGGACCAGGCCACGCACATTGTGGCCAACTCGATCGACTTTGAGCAGTACAGCCGGGCGATTGAGATGATGCTGCCAGTGGTGACGGCGGCGTGGATCACCCACTCGCTGAGCCGCGAGAAGCTGTCCCAGATCCGGCCCTTCTCGCCCGACCCGCGCATGATCTTCTCCACCGTCAACCTGACGTGCGCCGACATTCCGCAGGGCGACAAGGAAGCCATTACGGGGGCGACCATGGCACTCGGCGGCATGGAGTCCAAGGATCTGACCCGGCTGACCACGCACATCTGCGCGCTCTCCATGGACCACCCCAAGTGCCAGGAGGCCGTGGCCAAGAAGCTGCGCTGCAAGGTCGTGCTGCCACACTGGTTCGACGACTGCTTCAAGCTGGGCAAGCGGATTGACGAGACGCCCTATCTGCTGCCGGACCCGCCCATCCTGCGGGGGAGGTCGGGCGAGGACGAGGAGGCCGACAGCATTCCGATCCCCGACCACCAGGAACTGGACGGGGCCGTGTCGGCTGTGCCCGAAGCCTTGCCGACCCTGGAGCGACAGGGGTGGCGCAGCAACCTGACGGTGTTCCAGAACAAGAAGGTGATGCTGTCGGCGGATCTGAACGTGGGACGGCGCTTCCGGGCCATTGTGGTGGACCTGATCCGGCGCGGCGGCGGGCGGGTGGTGGAGGGCGACGGGGCGGTGGCGGCCTGCGACATGTTCATCTGCCAGTACCGCGACGGCGCAGACTACGTGCGGGCAGCGCAGGCGGGCAAGGACGTGGGGAATCTGGCGTGGCTGTTCCACATTGTGACGAACAACGAGTGGTGCTCGCCGCTGCGGCGGCCGCTGCACTACCCGGTGCCGCGGAACGGGATCCAGGGCTTCGAGGACTACATCATCACGCTGTCCAACTACGGCGGCGAGGCGCGCATGTACCTGGAGAACTTGGTGGTGGCGGCGGGGGCGCGCTTCACCAAGTCGATGCGGATGGACAACACGCACCTGATCACAGCGCGCGACAATAGCGAGAAGTGCGAGGCGGCCCGGGACTGGAACGTGCTGATGGTGAACCACCTGTGGATCGAGGAGAGCTACGCGCGGTGCGAGGTGCAGAGCGTGACGAACCCGCGGTACACGACCTTTCCGGCCCGCACGAACCTGGGCGAGGTGATTGGGCAGACGTTTCTGGACGAGGCGCGGCTGCGGGCGCAATTCTACCCCGGCGGGGACGAGGACCTGAGCGACGGCGATGACGAGGAGGGAGGGGTGGACCGGGCGGTGCCAGGGAAAGACGCACAGGCGGCAGACGAGGGCGAGGGCGACAAGGAGGTGGACAATGACGAAACAGCGTCGGAGGCATCCGAGGCCGAGATGGAGGTCGACGCGCAGGTGCAGGCAGAGGCCAATGCGGAAGCGAAGGCGGAAGCGAAGGCGGGGAGGAAGACGGAGGCAAAGGCGGAGGCAAAGACGGAGGCAAAGACAGAAGAGGCACAGCCAGCGGCGACAGCGGCCACGCTGCCGCGGCGGCCACCACGACAGGTGGCGACACCATCGCGAGCGGGCCGACGGGGCGGGAAAGCGAACAAGGAGAACAAGGAGAACGAGGAGAGCGAGGGGACGCCAATGGTGGTGTCCAGCGCGAGCCGCAGCGCCAAAGACAAGGCGCTGTCGAAGCTGCACGGTCTGGCGCCCGACATTGCGCTGTACGAGAAGGAGAAGAAACGGGGCGGACGCGATGGCCACGGGCCGTGGGGGGGCAAGCGGGCGGCCGACATGGTGGACCGGGAACGGCAAAAGCCGGGCAAGAAGCGGCCGAGTCCGGACGCGGAGGAGGCGGGCAGCTCGTCATCGGAGGAGGAGGAGGAAGGGCGCGCGGCAAAGAGGTCGCGGCCCTCGCTGCCTCCGGTGACGATGCGCGTGGTGCTGACGGGGTACCAGCGATGGGTGCACAGCAGCAGCAAGGAGGAGACGGACCGGCGGAAGCTGCGGCAGCTGGGGATCCAGATTGTGCAGGACAGCCAGCCGTGCGACTACCTGGCGGCGCCGTGTCTGGTGCGGACGATGAAGTTTCTCAAGACGCTGGCACGCGGGCCGGAGGTGATCAACGCGCAGTACATCACGGACGTGCTGGAGGGGGGCAAGCTGCTGCGGCCGGCCGACTACGTGCTGCAGGACACGGAGGGCGAGGAGCGGTTCCGGGTGACGCTGAGCCGGGCGCTGGGACGGGCGCGGGCGAACCGGGGGCGGCTGCTGTGGAACGTGGTGGTGTACTGTGTGGCGGACATTAAGAACGGCAGCGCGAGCTACCGGGAGATTGCCGAGGCCAACGGGGCGATTTTCAAGACGTACCGAGCACACAGCGGGACGACGATCCGGCCGGCGCCGGCCGACGAGGGCGACGAGGGGCCGCCGGAGCCGGTGTACCTGCTGACGAGTGCGGCGCCGGCGGAACGGGCACTGTGGACGCGGTTCGAGCAGATGGCGCGCGACGGGCGGATGGAGCCGCGGGTGGTGGCGCCGGACTGGCTGTTGGATGTGGCGATGCGGCAGGAAGTGGTCTTTGACGAGCACTATCTGGCGCGGGCCTTTTTTGAGTAGGGGGGGGGGGGGGAAAGGGAGAAGAGGGGAGAAAAGACAGACCCGAGGAGGAAAGACAGAAAGGGAAGAGTGGGAAAACAGGCGATGCATTCTAGGTGTTGGGTTGTCTGTGCGGAGGCGCAAGATAGGCTGAAAGTATCGTATATATGATGACAGTACGCTTTACGGAGTAGGGCCTAAACAGAGTGTTTTAGGGGACTTAGCCCAGTCACTAACTGTACAGCCCCGCATACACAGTAGCTCTCCCAACTCTACAGCCCTCAGCCAAAAAACTTGACGCCCTGCGACCCCGACGCCCCAAAGACCTGGGCGCGGCCGCGCTTGACCAGGACGGCCAGGGCGCGCTGCAGCACGACGGGGTCGAGGCCGTGCAGCTCGGAGCCGCGGGTGGCGTCGCCGGCGGTCAGTTCGTAGAGCGTCAGGACGCTGCCGCGCTGGGCCGTGTCGTCGACCCAGGCGTCGACCAGGGCGGCCCACTCCTCGGGCGTCTTCCAGTACATGTAGGCCGAAGACGGACCCCCGCCCGCCGTGCTGTCGGTCGCCGATCCGCCCGCGTCGCCGCCCACCCACTCGGCCCGCCCGGCCTGCCGCATCGCCTCCACCACCTCGCGGGCCGCCGCCGGCGACAGCGCCCGGTCGATTTTCCGGTTGTGGAACAGGTCCGGCGCGTAGTACGGCACGCTGCGCGGCACGTCGTCGTCGTCATTTTCCGTTTTCGGATCCGCCTCCCCGTCGCCCAGACGCACCGGCCCCTCAGCCCCGTCCCCCGAAGCGGTCGGCCCGCCCAGCACGAGCTGGAAGATGCGGTAGTGCTGGCAGTACGCCAGCACCAGCGCCGACCACCGGTCCATCTGGGCTCGCCGCGTGGCCACATTCGGCTGCAGCGTGAACATGGGCGGGAAAAAGTAGTGGTGCGGAAACACAAAGCCCGCGCGGCCCGAGGAGGGCGCTGCCGATGTCGGTGCCGGTGCCAATGCCGGTATCGGTAATGGTGACGCTGTCGCTGCCGTCGCGGGCGGCGTCGAGCGGCCTGCCGCAGCCTGGTCGGCCTGCATGGTGATGTGTTGTCGAGCAAGAGTCCACAGCGGGCGAAGCTAGCAGCAAATCGAGCGTGGGATGCTAATATGGGCCGTGCTCAGACGGTGCTGTACGGTGTGGATAGACAGTGCGGATACGGTATACGAGTACGAGTAAGTGGCACTCTTTGCATGTCTCCATTCCGACAGGAACAGGAACGGAGTCGGTGATTGCGACTAATACGATAGTACATGGTATGATATCGTCCTCACGCAGCCACCCCCTCCAGCTGGTACAGCGGCGTGAGCTTGGCGCTCTTCTGCAGCAGCACATACCGGCGGATCCACCACGGCAGCCAGGTGCCCAGCTGGTAGGCAATGTGGCGGCGGGTGGGCACGCCAAAGATAAAGTCGAGTTCCTCGAGGGTGCGTTGTCTGGGGTGTGAGCGGGGGGGGGAATCATAGGGACAGGGAGCAGGAGGCAGCGTGACGACTTACTTGGTCTCCGGGACGATGAGGAAAATGCCGGTAAAGGCAACCATGTTGAGGCCGGCATACAAGCCAAAGGCACCGGTGGCGCCAATCTTGGCGAGCAGGGCGGGCCAGGAGAGGGTGAGGGCGCTGCCGACGGCGTTGTTGATGGAGATGGTGACGGCGCCGCCAAGCTCACGGTGGGACAGGGGAAAGGACTCGGAAAAGTAAATGGAGGGCATGGGCCCGATGCCGGGGCCGTAGAGGGCGGTGAAGAGGTAGATGAAAAAGGCAATGGCGGGCACGCGCGCAGCGTTTTCGGGCGGCATGAGGAAGCAGAGGCCGGCGGCGAGCAGACACCAGGCCATGTTGGGAAAGGTGAGCAGCAGCAGGTTGCGGCGGCCAAAGGTGTCGATGGTGTAGAGGGCGGGGAAGGCGAAGACGAACATGATGAGGCTGAAGCCGAGCGAGGCGAGCAGGGTGCTGCGGGTGTCGTAGCCGGCCTCGCTGAAGATGGTGGAGGAGTAAAAGGCCATGACGTTGATGCCGGAGAACTGCTGGGAGACGACGATCCAGGCGCTGGCGGCGAGGGCGCGGCGCAGGCGGGGGACGGCGACGAGGTCGGCGAGGCGGCGGGGCAGGGAGGCGGCGGAGGCGGCGGCGAAGACGGCCTGCTCGGCCTCGACCTGGCAGTGGGCGTAGTAGAGCTCGCGGGCGGCCTGGACGGGGGCGTTGCGGAGGCGCCGGAGGGCGGCGAAGGCGTCGGGGTAGCGGCGCTTCTTCATGAGCCAGCGGGGCGACTCGGGGCAGAACCAGACGAGGATGACGACGGGGATGGCGGGGGCAAAGGCCGAGGCCAGCTGGAAGCGCCAGGCGAGGCGGCCGACGCGGTAGAAGATCAGGTTGGCACACATGCCGGCGACGCTGCCAAAGGCGACCCAGAGCTGGAAGCTGGTGACCATGCCGCCGCGGATGGAGGCGGGCGAGACCTCGGCCGTGTAGATGGGGATGGCGCTGATCTTGATGCCCATGCCGAGGCCCATGACGGCGCGCGCGGCCAGCAGCTGGCCCCACGAGTGCACAAAGGCCTGGGCCAGCACGGGGACGATGCAAAAGAGGCCCGTGACAAAGATGGTGGCGCGGCGGCCGAGCCAGCGGCTGAGCGGGTCGGCGGCCCAGGCGCTGGCGAGGCCAAAGAGCGTGGGCGCCGAGTTGATGCAGCCCTTGAGCCACTCGTCGTCGGCGATGCCAAACTCCTGGGGGAACGACAGGTTGGCGCCGTTGGCGCCCGTGTTGTCCCAGCCCTGGATGGCCGAGCCGAGCGAGCACAGGGCAATGGCATAGTACAGCGGCCGCGGCAGGTGCCAGCGGTGGGTGGTCTCGCGGCCGAGCCAGAAGCGGTCGTCGTCGGTCAGCTCGGGCAGCGCGGCCCAGTCGGCGCGGCCGGGGTGCTGGGCGGCCAGGGCGCCGCGGTAAAAGAGGTCGTGCTGGTCGGCGAAGCCGTGCTGGTCGCAAAAGGCCTCGACGTGGGCGCGCAGCGTGGCGCGGTCGAGGCCGGCCAGGGGGTTGGTGACGCTGGGGGAGAGTTGTTAGTATACACCACCAGAGGCAAGGGAGGCAGGTGCTCGCGGCCGTACCGTGCCTCGTTGTTTTGCGAGAGGGCGTGCTCGGCATGGGCAAAGGACTCGCCGTCCTCGGCATCGAGTTTGGCCATGGGGGGGAAGACTAAACGGAAAGAGATCAGGGGTGGTAGAGGATGGAGTGGACAGTGGTGCAGTCACGGTGAGCCGGTAGCCAGGTGAAGCCTGACGAGACGCAAGGCCGACGCCCAGGACGAGCACGTCGGCCCTTTATATGCGAGCGCCGCCTCCTCATGGTCTGACCAGACAGGGGGAGCAGTGAAGAGAAGAGGGGGGGCAAGAGAGAATGCAGGGAGAGCTTAAGCGAGCAGTGGCCGACGGAGCACGGTGTGTGACTTTTGGGCCATGCCAATACGGGCTCTACGGATTCAACACTCTGGCTCGCCCCAACCGGGCCACGGCCGACAGGCGAGTCTGGCGATTTTGGCATGGTCAATGGGGTCCTCTTTTCCACTTGAAGTTGGTCTCTTGCCCCATCAAACCCCGGATTGTGTTCCGATTGTGCGGGGTCTCCAGTCTCCAGTCTCCAGTCTCCACGAGGCAAGTGGGGTCCAGAAGTCCAGAAGTCCAAGAACCCTGGCCACCGTGCGAGCCCGCCCGCATGAGCTGGCCTGCACGGGACCACGCCGCACTGTCGGGCTCTGTGCAGGGGCGTTGGGCTCTGCACAGAGCCCATTTGCCCCCGCAGTGCCCTGTGCAGGGCCGGTGGGGCCGTGGTGCGTTGGCCGTGCCACGGGCCTGCGCAGGGCGTCGCGCGAACTGTGCAGGGCCGTGGTGCAGGGCACGTCCGTATACGGAAGGCAGGACCGCCTGCGCCGGCCTACAAAGCTGCGTCTTTCCGCCGTGAGAGAGGGAGGGGCGACTGCAGTTGGCCAGATCTGGGAGAATTAGAAGTGACATTTCCCAAGCATCACCAAGCATCACCAGAACGCACCACCTTTACGAGTACCACCGCAACGCACCATCAACGCACCATCGACAGCACCATCAAACCATCAACAGCACCTCCTCCACCACCTCCCAACATGGCACCCATCACGTGGCTCGACAAGCTCGAGCAAGAGCGTGAGTGTTTACTACAGCTTTCAAGCCTCCTCATCCCCCATGTCGCCCCCCCCTAACACCCCCAGTCAACGTCGACGTCGACTGGATGGACCCCGACTACATCCGCTCCATGCAGCCGGCCATTACCTTCCACGACCAGACCAGCAACCAGCTGTGGGTCGACATCCAGCTCGGCCACGAAAGCAACGCCGCCCTGCTGGCCGAGACGGCCGCGGCCCTGCGCGACCAGGGCTGGCTGCCCATCTACACGCGCATGGCCGTGCTGATGTGCAAGAAGAACATTGGCATGCTGGCCGGCCGCGTGCTGCTGCAGACGCTGCCCTCCAAGGCCTACGACACGGCCGCCACGCTGGCCCACGCGCGGCTCTACGACGCCGAGTTCCGCGCCGCCGGCATCGGCCGCGACCGCTACTGCATCAAGATCCCCAGCACGGGGCCGGCGCTCAACGCGGCCAAGATCCTGCAGGCCGAGGGCATCCCGACGCTGGGCACGACGCTCTTCAGCCTGGCCCAGGCCGTCGCCTGCAGCCAGGCCGGCTGCCTGTACGTGAGCCCCTACTTTAACGAGACCCAGGCCCACGACGACGCCGCGCTGTGGCCCGACGTGGCCGACCCGGCCCTCGAGCACCCCAACTCGCCGCGCGTCGTGCAGATCCTCGACGCCTACCGCCGCCTCTACGCCGCCACCGGCCGCCGCCAGCCGCTGGTCAAGAACGCCAGCTTCGTCTCGCCCGAGGAGGCCCTCGCCGCCGCCGAGCAGGGCTGCCACTCCGCCACCATCTCCCACACCGTCCTCAACCAGCTGGCCGCCCGCCCGTACGACGCCGCCGCCCAGCCCGGCCACGGCCGCCCGCGCACCGCCGGTTTAGTGGACGACAAGTTCTACTCGGACCGCACCCTGCCCGCCCGTCTGCGGCCCCTCCTCGCCGTCGACCCCCTCAGCCCCACCGGCAAGGTCCTGCTCGACTACGACGCCGCCGTCGCCACCGACTTTCTCGCCGACGGCGGCGCCGCCCTCGACGCCGCCATCGCCGCCGACCCCGAGACCGCCAAGCGTCTGCGCGTCGCCCTGCAGCTCTTTACCGACGGCGAGAACCGCAGCAAGGACAAGGTCGAGGCCGCGCTGGCGGCGCTGTAGGGGCTGCCGCGCTTGCTGATTATGCATGGAAACGTGGAAACATACATGGAACCCACGGAAACGGAAACATGCATAGAACCCACGGAAACGGAAACACACAAAACCGCTGAAAATTGCATTCGTGTCCAGTCCTACTTGTCAAGATTGAATTCATCCCCCCATTTTCCTCACCAGAATGTCTCTTCTCCCAGATCCAGAGTGCCAATCACCGCCACCGACGTCGTAGCCAGCATCCCGTCCACGTCCAGCGGCGCCGGCCCGCCCAGCAGACTGAGCTCGCCCAGGTCGGTCAGCGCGCCCAGGCCGTCGAGCCCGCCGAGCCCGCCGTCCCAGACGGCCGCGGGCTCTGTCTGTCCCTGTCCCTGTCCGCTCGCGTCTGCGCGCGTCCCGCCCACCGGCGGCCACGGCCACGCGAGGCCGTCGTCTGTGTTTGTGTGTTCGGTCGTGTTTCGGCCTCGGTGCCCGACCCCTCCTTCGGGCAGAGGTCTGTCTTTGGCAGGCTCCTCCTGGGTCACCTCCTCCTGGGTCATCTCCTCCTCCACCTCGGCCGTCCGCCGCTCGCACCCCGCCTGCGCCCGCCACCGGTTCACCTCCTCCAGCAGCGCGTCGCGCTCGCGTCGCAGCGCCCGCGCCGTCTGCGCCTGCTCACCGTGCCGCGCAATCGACGCCTGCAGCACCGCGTGCTTGGACAGCCGGCCCGCGTCGGCCCCCGCCAGGCTCGGCAGCAGGCCGGCCAGCGCCAGCAGCTCCTCGCGGAACGCCTCGCGTCGCGACCGCTCCAGCACCCGGTGGGCGGCCCGGTCGTCGGACGTAAAGTGCCGCACCCGCTTGCGCCGCCGCCCCGTCGCCCGGCTCGCGCCCTCGTTGCGAGGCGCCGGCCCATCCGACATCATCGAGTCCTCCGACGGCATCGCCGGCGACTGCATCGCCGTGTTTTTTCTTCTTTCTTTTTCTTCTTCTTTTTCTTTTCCTTTCTTTCGGTAGTGCTGTCGCCGCGCTTCGCTCCGCGGCTGGCCTGCTTCGCTGCTTTCCCCCGCTCCTCGACAAAGGATTCTGGCTAGCAGCCGATCTTGTCTCGAGTCGGCTGACGGCCTCCTCACGAGCTCCGACGACGGCTGGAACAACACAACACAGTGCCCGCACGGTCTGGGGTCTCCCCCGCCTTTTCCCCAGCGCGCTAGCTATTTCCGTAGAAAACCTTATATTACACACGGACCCCCATCAAAACGCTCCCTCTCGGTACATGTCTGTAGATTCCGTCTATTTCCGTTTTGCGCCTGTCCTGCCTGTTTCCTGGCTCGTCGCTTTCGCTTCCGCTCTACCGTGTTTGAATATTGTGGGAATTGTGGGAATTGTGTAAAATGTGTGAAATTGGAGACTTCTTCTCCTCTCGTCCTCTCCCTCATTTCTCTCCCTCCATGACTCTCGCTTCTCTGTTCCTCTCATTCCTCTCCTCTCTCGTTGCCTCTCTCCACTCTCTTCCACTCTCTTCAACTCTCTTCTCCCCCCACCACTCCTCCCCCCCTCCCCAACATCACCGCTTCGCCTCCAGATCCTCCCATTGCACGCCCACCCACTCCTCCACATACGTAGCCTCCCCCTCTGCCGTCCCGCGCCCCTGGCAGTCCCGCTCGCACACCGCCACCACCACCGTGCCCCAGTCCATGCCCTCGAGATCCAGCTCGTCCGCCTCCAGCAGCCCGATCGCGTGCGGCATCAGCTGCACCTCAAACACCCGCCGCCCACCGCACTGTCCACACCGCGGCGGGCCTGCTGCCGTCGTCGTCACGCCTCCGCCGCCCGTCCCCGCCGCCTGCCACACGCGCGCCGTCGCGTCGTCCCGGCTGTACAGCAGCGGCTGCCCCGCAAACTCGTACCGGATCACCTGCTCCGCGTTCTGGCTGACCCGGTCGGCAAACCGCTGAAAGTCCGCGTCCATGCTCGACTCGAACACGTACTTGTCCTCCTTGCCGCCGCCGCCGCTTCCGCCGCCGCCGCTGCCGTCGTCCACCTCCATCTGCACTGCCTGTGCTGGCATCGCCGGCGTCGGGTCCAGCGTCTCGTACTCCGCATCGGCAATCCAGCTGACCGGGTACGCCTTCGGCCACGTCTCGGCCGCCGGCCATGGCTCTGATGCCGGCACTGGTTCTGCCGTCTGTGTATTGTTCAGCGACAGCGTCTCTGCAAACGTCCGCGGCAGCGCTTCGGCTGCCTTGTCGGCTTCTGTCGGCTTGGCCGCCTCGACCGTGTCCACCGTTTTTGCCGCCTCCACCGTTTTTGCCGTGTCCACCGTTTTCACCGTCTCTTTGCCTCCCATGCTGAACGGGTTCTTCGCCGCCCCCGCCGCCCCTGCTGCCCCTGCTGCCCCCCCAAACGGGTTTCCGCCCCCAAACGGATTGCCCCCAAACGGGTTGCCTCCGCCGCCGCCCGCCGCCCCAAACGGACTCTTCACCCCAAAGAGCGCCTCGCCCAACACCGGGGCCGCCTGCTTGGCCGTGCTCGTCTGCTGCGCCTCTCGCGCCTCCTTGGCCTTTTTCTTCTGTGCTGCCGCTGCCGCCTCCGCCACCGCCGCCGCTGCGTCCACCCGCACGCCTCGAACCGCCCGCATGCTCCCACTCTTGCGTCGGCAGCCCTTGTTCCGACAGGCAAACACGTACACCCGCCGCTCGTGTCCTGGAAACCGCTCCGGCAGCTCCCCGTTCAGCTGCAGCAGCAGCACCATCAGCGCGCCGCACACACCACACCGTGCCAGTCCCGCGGATGGCGCCTCATCTTCCACCAGCCAGCTCGCTCGGCCGCCCAGTCGGCTGATCGTCTCGCTGCCCGCCGCCCCCGTGTCCCGGTCTGCATATCCCAGCAGCACCTCCGTTTCCGTGTAGCTCAGCTGGTCCTCGTTCTCCTCGTCCGAATCGCTGTCGTAGGGCGCCATCTTGCCAGCAATATGTCTGCAGAAACAAACGCTGCGCTGCTGCCCCTCCAAGATTTTTTTTGGCGATAAACGATAAGCCCCATGCCCAACTCGCGTCACGTGACATTAGGTTACGTCCACAAGGTCACCTCGTCTCGACTACGTAGAAACGCCATTGTACTGCAGGTATTCATACAGAACTTCTAGTCCAAGGCCCGGCTCTAGCGTCTAGATCAGATACCCTTACTGCTCCCCGTCCATGCCGGGGCCCGGCCCTGCTTGCCGGTTCATCTGGCGCGCCTTGAGCATCTCGTCGCACAGCAGCAGGTTCGACGCAATGCTGGCGCTCGACGCAACACAGTTGCGCAGCACCCGGAACGAGTCGAACACGCCCTCCAGCTCGGGGTCCATCGGCTCGCCCGTCGCCAGGTCCAGGCCCACCACGTTGCCGTCGTGCAGGTGGTCTTGGAGAGCAGCCACTGTGTTGTTAGCAAACGGACAAAGGACAACCAAAAACGGACAGCAACTCGAAAATTAATACAACAGACACGGCCAAACTTACGAGCATCCTGCACATCCAAGCCGGCATTCGCCGCCAGCGTCTTGGGAATCACCAGCAGCGCGTCCGCAAACGCCTCCACGCCCCATTTCGCCTTGCCCTTGACCGTCTTCGCAAACGCGTCCGACTTGAGATGCGCCGCGCACGCCACCTGGAACGCGCCCGCGCCCGGCACCACGCTCTTGTCCACAATCATGTTGTACACGCTGCGCAGACCGTCGCGCACCGCGTCCGTGATCTGCGTGATCGTGTGCTGGTTCGGCCCCTTGATCAGCAGCGTCACCGACTTGGCGTCCTTGACGTCCTCCACAAACGTGTACTTCTCCTCGCCCAGCTGCTGCTCGTACACCAGCCCGGCCCACCCCAGCACGTCCGGCGTCAGGTCGTCCACGCTGTTCTGCGCCGTCCCGCCGCACACCAGCTGCAGCCGCTCCATGTTGCGCCGCTTCGCCCGCCGCAGCGCCAGGATCCCGTTCTTCGCCAGCACGTCCAGCGACAGCGGGTCGATGCCCTTTTGGTTGATAATCACAAAGCTCTTCTTCGCGTCGTTGCCGCACACCACCTTCTTCAGCTCCAGGATCTTCTTGAGCTTGGCGTCCACAAACCGCCGCTCGCTGTCCACCAGCTTGTCGCGCTGCTCCGCGCTGGAGTAGAAGAAGCTCGAGTTGACCTCCGTCTTCTCGTACTCCAGGCTCACGTTCAGCGTCAGGATAAACGCGTTTTCCACCCGCTTCGGCATATCCGGATGCCGCGCCCCGTGGTCCAGCGCCAGCCCCCGGATCAGCTGCGTCTCCGACGCCGTCCGGTGCTGCATCTTCATGATCTCCACCATGTGTAGGTCAGGCTTGGCCGGCGCCTGGTAGATGGCCAGCACCGCGTCCACAATGTCCGGCGTCAGCCGGTTCGCGAGCGTCGCGTTCAGCTTCGTCGCCAGCGATGTCCGCGCCACCGACAGCAGCAGCTCCCGGTCGACCTCCTTGGGCAGCTTGAAATCATCAAGGAACTACCAAGCGCTTCGTGTCAGCACAATGTATTCTGCAGGCATCCTTCATCCCCAGGTCCCCCCTACCTTGAGCGCCTCGTTCTTGGCAATCTCGAATCCGTCTGTGATGATCCGCGGGTGCAGGCCCTCGGAAATGTACCGGTCGGCCTGCTTCAGCAGCTCGCCCACCAGCAGCACAACCGACGTCGTGCCGTCGCCGCAAATGTCATCCTGTGCCGTCGCCGCCCGTGCGATCATCACCGCCGTCGGGTTCTGTATTTGCATCTCGCGCAGCAGCACGTTGCCATCTTTTGTCAACTTGATCTGGCCAGCGCCGTCCACAAGCCTGTCCTCGTCAATGCCACCGGTCAGTCGAGCCCTCACGTGCAGAACGCGGGGTGTACGCACATCTTGAGCGTGCCCAGCGGGCCCAGGTTGGACTTGAGCACATCCTGCAGACCCTCGCCCGCGTTGATGTTGACGCGCAGCGCCTCACCCCGTCTCTGCCATGCAAGGTCAGCTTTCCGCATCCATCGCACACAAGCTTGATAGGGGTGCAAAGTCTCAGGAGGGGTTGCGTACTCTCGACTCGGCCTTCGGATTGAGAAGCTGTGCGGCCGACATTGCTGCTGTTGCTTTCGCTTCGCGTGCAGGTCAAGGGTGTCGAAAGGATATCGAGCCTGTGTCGACAAAGTTCGACTCGCGGTGCTGTACTGATTTTCACCGATTTTGACCGTTGGTGGGGAACAGAACAGTTTGGTGGCAAAGCATTTTCTGACCTGCGATTTAAAAAAAATCAATGCTAATGCCCAGTTGCCTGGCCGTTACAGAGCTGCCCCTTCCTATTTGGGTTAGCGCCACACCGCCCGCTCAAGGTACTTGATGTCCACGGCTTTCCCACCAGAACTCAGGTATCTTCCAGCAGGCCCGGCAGGGCCCATATATCGGCTTACATAAAGCCCCTTATGGCACATCAACGTCACCAGGCATCAATCACATCACATTGCTTTTCCTCAACCTCCAAATAACCTGGAAACCAGAGATCATTCCTAGCCATGAAACTACCCAGAGTATTTTACGCTGTCGAACTACTGGCGACCTTTGCCTCTGCCGTCGCTGCCGATGATGTTCGCCATGTAGCTGTCATTGGTAAGGCCCTGTGGGAGCTTATAGGCGTCCGGCGATAGCGATAATAGCTGATCGTCATTCAGGAGCTGGAGCTGCTGGCGCCGCCACGGCATACTACCTGCGCCAGTTTTCCGAGGCGGATGGTGTCGCCGTCAACATCACAGTGTTTGAGAAGACCGACCGCATCGGCGGACGGGCGTTGACGGTCAACCCCTACGACGACCCTGGCCAGCGAGTGGAACTGGGAGCTTCCATCTTCGTCAAAATTAACCAGATCCTTTGGGATGCCGTTGACACGTTCAACCTCACCCTGAAGGGACCCGGCAGTGATTACGATGGCGTTCTGGGCGTCTGGGATAGCATCCAGTTCGTCTACACGCAGAATGAAGCGTCCTCGGACTGGTGGAACCTGGCAAAGCTGTTTTGGAAATACGGAACGGCGCCGTACCGAGCCAACAACCTGATGCACAGCACCGTGGAAAAGTTTCTCCGCCTGTACCAGGCCCCATACTTCCCGTTCCGCTCGCTGTCGGAACGCGCCTTCGACCTGGAGCTCGTCTTTTTCACCGGCGAGACAGGATCTGAGTTCTTGGCGCAGAATGGCGTATGAATCACCCTCCGATAGCATGAGGCAGCATTCGCTAATCCCGGCCAGATCTCGGACTTGTTCGCGCACGATATCATACAGGCTAGCACTCGTGTGAACTATGCGTCGAACCTGCACAAGATCCACGCCCTCGACACAATGGTACGGATTCTGTAGGCCTATCTTGGTCGTCTTTGTGCTGACGCAGCTTCCAGGTCTCGTTGGCACCGCAGGGCGCATCGCAGGTGCAAGGCGGTAATTGGCAGATCTTTGACAAGTTCGTGCAGGAGAGCCATGCTGCCTTTTACCCCAACACGTCGGTCTCGCGCATCTCTGGAGGCCTCAACAGCACAAAATACGTGCTGAAAACCACGTCCGCCAAGATGGGAGAGGCGGCCCATTTCGAGTTTGACGACGTCGTCATCGCCACACCTTACCAGTTTAGTGGTATCAGTGCCGGACACGGCGTGCTGCAGGAGTCCATTGATGCCATTCCCTATGTCACGCTGCATGTGACCCTGTTCACGTCGCCCTTGCTGCTCAGCCCAGAGTTCTTCAACCTCAAAGCCGGCAAGAAGGCGCCGACGACAGTGCTCACGACCCTGGCCCCCGCGGATCACGGCAAAGGCCATGGAGGTGCCGGCGACGCTGGTTTCTTTTCCATCAGCACGCTGAGTGTTGTGATCAACCCCAAAAACGGCCAATCCGAGTACCTATACAAGATCTTCTCGCCCGAGAAGCTAACCGCCGACTTCCTGTCGGATCTGCTGGGCGCAAAGGTGCCGGAGACGTTCACGACGACATCCTCTGATGGAACGGCTGTCGACGTGATTTCGTGGTACTACCCTCATGAGTTCTCCGCATACCCAAAGGCGTTACCGCGTGTTACATTCCAGGGCCCGGCGGTCGGAAAACGGGTCTACTACACGTCTGGCATGGAGAGCTTCATCTCGACCATGGAGACGAGTGCTCTCAGCGGGATGAACGTGGCGCGGCTGATTGTGGACGACATCAAGGGCGTTAAATCTGGCGGCCGCACTCCCCCAGTACATGCAGCTGGGGTGCAGGAAGAGGACCTCTAGTGGCCGGTCTAGTATTATCCTACTGTGCCCTTTGAATTACTTCTTATCTCGCTGGGTCGGAGCGAGAAATGAATCGACTTTATTGGATGGACATTGAATAGGGTCTTAGTGAATAGTGTTAGTAGCGCAAAATGGACTACAAGTACGAAGTACGCATTCAGCTGGGGTCGACACATATCTTGCCTGTCAACCCCATCATTTGTACGCAGGCTGGACCCGGAGATCGCCACCTGAATGGCAAGCTGAGGCGCCGTCATGTGGCGCTACGATTAGCCACAAAGCTCGCCTCCCATTGGCTGGAAATATGTGTTTGCCTGGTTGCTATGACGCAGACCCTCTCTGGCGGGGCAGTCGGTCGGGTCAGGTAGTAAAACCCCACTATTAGAACCCTTTGACAGAAAAAAGGGCGTCTGGAAACTAAAAAGAAAATAAAGAAATCAGACTTTGGGCAGAGGAGCCGCCGGCCGCTCTGTTGCCTTCCGCTGTCATTCTTTGCGCCTCCCACCGTTTGCTTCAATCTGCGCCTGCTTTTATTTCTTGCCTTGGGAACACCGACGGCCGCCTTCTACCACTTCCGCATCACCGCAGAAGGAACCTTCGGTCTTTCCTCAGCTCCACCTGCCACGGCTCCTGAGGATGTTTGTTTTTCGAAACGGTAAGTAGCTCTCCATCCCTCTGTCGTACCTCCACGCCCGCAGACACCGCCACATTACTCTTACCTAATCCCGTATGGTCGACGTCAGACTGACTTTGACATCCAACAGCCGCCAAGCTCCTTTTCGGATCCGGCAGTCAGGAGTCCATGATCGAACTGCCCCAGGGCCAACTCTATCTCGTTCGTCCACTGTCGCCCAAGGGATACTCTGAGCTCCTCTTCAAAGACGCATCCGCCCGCATCCGCCGCACTGGGCAAGAGTTCCAGTACCAACTTGTCGTGCAGCGAGTCTACGAGGAGGGCGAGGCTGAACTGCTGGCCGAGGAAGAAGGCGACGACGTCGAGACCGATCCGCTTGCTGCCGAACGCGACGAGAAGACCTTTTTGCTCGACGAGGCCCTTGAGCTTCGTGTCGAGAAGCGTGACGAGGACGGTGCTGAGTACGTTCTCTGCTGGCGCGACCTGACGGGCGATTTCGGCGACGTCTACGAGTTCGTCTGTGATCGCACCTCGACCCCCGACAGCCTGGTGCAGCAGTTTGAGCTGGCCACGAAGCACTGCCAGTACGAACGCAAGTACCGCAAGCCGCACACGACCGCGTCCAACGACGACCTGCGTCAGTTTGAGTTTACCAGCCAACCCATCCCGCCGGCAAGTCCCATTCACGGCCCGGATCTGACTCGCTCCATCGCCTCGACCGACTCTTTTCTCTCCGCCATGAGCCCCATCAGCGCGAAGCAGAGCCACGGCCGGGACAGCGGCACAAGTGTGCTCCTGACCACCCCCACCAAGGCGGCCACGGCCAAAGGCAAGGAACTGGCGGCCGCGTCGAGTCCAGTCGCCGATGAGGCTGGGTCCACGGCGACTTCCCCCACAGCTGTCCCCAAGGCGGCCGACCAGCCGGAGGCCCGGGAGATCCTGGCAGGGGAGCTCGCTGAGCTTCACTTTTACGATTTCCCGTCTGGTTCGTTTGTGCTGCAAGATGCCTCTGTCAACGCCATCGTCAGCGAGGTGGGCGACTGGCAGTATTGGCTGCAGGTCGCGAGCAAGGACCGGGACTGGCTAGGAGTGTCTGTTGTAGCAGACATCAACCCGGTGTTCAACTTTGAATTCCTGTCGTTTATCTTCAACCAGTTCACCAGCGACGGCACCGCCTACTCCTGGCTGCTCCGGTTCAAGGACCAGGCGGCACTGGAACGGTTCCAGGAGGGGCTGCTACGCGCCCTGTGGGAGCAGCTCAACCAGCTCAAGTGGACGAAGATCAAGGACAAGGAACGCGATTACGTGGCGGATGCGTTTGCCGATTTGGCCATGACGGACGCCACGGCGAAGGAGGAGGAGGAAGAAGAAGAAGAAGAAGAGGAGGAGGAAGAGGAGGAGCGCGCGGCAAGCGAGCACTACGACAGCGACGAGGAAGAGGACGATGTCGAGCAGCAGCCAAAGGACAATGTGGTCAACAAGGCGCTGGCGGTGGGCTACAAGCACGACCGCTCGTTTGTGGTGCGCGGCACGCAGATTGGCGTGTTCAAGCACACGCCCAACAACCAGCTGGAGTTCTCGACCAACATCTCCAAGATCGAGACGCCCGGCGGCAAGCTGTTCAGTCCGAAGAAGGTGATGCTGCACAACGAGGACCGCAACATGATCCTGCAAAACGAGGCCGACCCGAACAAGCTGTTCCGGATGGACCTCGAGTACGGCAAAGTGGTGGACGAGTGGCAGGTGCACGAGGACATCCCGGTGGTGACGTTTGCGCCGGAGAACAAGTTTGCGCAGATGACGAGCGAGCAGACGTTCCTGGGCGTGTCGCACAACGCGCTGTACCGCGTGGACCCGCGGCTGTCGGGCTCGAAGCTGGTGGACTCGGAGCTGAAGCAGTACGCGTCCAAGAACGACTTTTCGGCGCTGGCGACGACGGGCAGCGGCCACATCGCGGTGGCGTCCAACAAGGGCGACGTGCGGCTGTTTGACCGGCTGGGGATCAACGCCAAGACGCACATCCCGGCGCTGGGCGAGCCGATCCTGGGGCTGGACGTGTCGGCCGACGGGCGGTGGATCCTGGGGACGTGCCGGACGTATCTGCTGCTGATCGACGCGCTGCAGACCAAGGGCAAGAACGCGGGCAAGCTCGGGTTTGAGCGGTCGTTTGCGGCGGACAGCAAGCCGCAGCCGCGGCGGCTGGCGCTGACGCCGGAGCACGTGGCGCAGTTTGCGCATGAGACGGGCAAGGGCGTGGCGTTCACGCCGGCCAAGTTCAACACGGGCGAGGGGGCGGAGGAGACGAGCATCATCACGGCGACGGGGCCGTTTGTGATTGAATGGAGCCTGAAGAAGCTGCTCAAGGGCAGCCGGGCGCCGTACATGATCAAGCGGTACCGGGACGACGTCAAGGCGGACGATTTCCAGTTCGGCACGGACAAGAACATTATCATGGCGCTGTCGCACGAGGTCAACATGGTGGGCAACAAGGCGCTGAAGCGGCCGACGCGGGAGAGCATCATCGGCGTGATGGGCGCGGGCGGACGGGGCAGCGGCGGACGGGCCAGCGGGCGGATCGGCGGTCCGAACAGCGGACGGTACAAGTTGGGCAAGGACGATATTGTGAACGCGCCATATTAGGAGGCGGCTTGAGCCGGGTTGGCGTCTGGTGTTCTGTATGCTTTGTCGTTGTCGCAGCGGTCCGGAGAGGCTGGACGCTCGCGCTTCACATGCTGCGTCCTGTGGGACATGCGGTTATTTTTTTTTTGTTTTCGGCGGATAGTCTTGTAGGTAGCAAGTAAATGGATATTCATACAAGATGCAAAGTGCGATGTGGCGGAGATCGTTTCACGCGCGAAAAAATTGCAAAAAAGGATTACAGGACGCATAGATGACTAGTAGTATCTATGGGTGTAGAGGCCAGAGAATCCTCCATCGGACGCCGTGGACGCCATTTCTCCTTTCCTCGTTTTCCCACCCGGACAAAGCCAAACATAAGGACATAAGCATGAGAGGGGCAGACGCATGGGAACATTTTTATCAGGAAAATGGCATGGCGCTTATTGCGACTTGGTGCCCTGCAGCTCGGAGACGAAGCTCTTGCCCCACCACTGGCTGGTGTACTGGTAGACGTAGCGGCGCAGCTTGCGGAAGTTGCCGTCGCGCAGCTCGGCGGGCATGGTGACGGCGGTGTGGATGGCCTTGGCGACGTCCTCGGTGTTCCAGGGGTTGATGATGAGGGCGCCGTTGAGGCTCTGGGCGGCGCCGGCGAACTCGGAGAGGATGAGGACGCCGTGGCGGTCGTTCTGGGCGGCGACGTACTCGTAGGAGACGAGGTTCATGCCGTCGCGGGTGGAGGTGACGAGGCAGACGTCGGAGACGGCGTAGAGGGCGGTCATCTCCTCGAAGCTGACGCTGTGGTAGAGCCAGTGGATGGGCATGTACTCGACGGTGCCGAACTTGCCGTTGATGCGGCCGACGAGCTCGTTGGTCTCCTTCCAGAGGTCGCGGTACTCGTCGACCTCCTGGCGCGAGGGCACGGCGACCTGGACGAGCACGATCTTGCCGACCCACTCGGGGTGCTCGGTGAGGAAGAGCTCAAACGAGTGCAGCTTCTGGGGCATGCCCTTGATGTAGTCGAGGCGGTCGACGCCGACGACGACCTTGACGCCGGCAAACTTGCGCTCGAGCTGGGCGATGCGGTCGAGCACCTTTGGGTTCTGGAAGGCCTCGTCGAACTTGGTCACGTCGATGCCGATGGGAAAGGCGCCGACGGTGACGAAGCGGCCGTCGAGCTCGGCGCCGTTGGGCAGCGTGTTGACGCCGAGGATGCGCGAGCAGCTGCTGAGAAAGTGGCGCGCGTAGTCGTACGTGTGGAAGCCGACGAGGTCGCACGAGAGCAGGCTGCGCAGGATGCCCTCGCGCACGGGCACGGGCAGGATGCGGAACATCTCGGACGACGGAAAGGGCGTGTGCAGAAAGAAGCCAATCTTGACGTTGCGGCGCGCGGCGCCCAGCTCCTCGCGCAGCATCTGCGGCAGGATAAAGTGGTGGTAGTCGTGCACCCACACGACGTCGCCGTCCTCGACCTTTTCGGCCATGGTCTGGGCAAACGCCCGGTTGACCTTGTTGTAGGCCACCCACGAGAGCTCGTCAAAGGTCACGTCCGACGGGTGGTAGTGCAGCAGCGGCCACAGGATCGAGTTGGAGAAGCCGTTGTAGTGGCGGTCCATCTCGTCCTTGCTCAGAAACACCGGCACCGCCGAGAAGTCGCGCGCCAGCGTCTCAATCATGCGCGGCCGCGCCGTCTCCGGCACCTCCAGGCCCGGCCAGCCGTACCACATAAAGTTGACCTGCTTGGCCATGCCCATGATGCCCGTCACCAGGCCGCCCGAGCTCATGCTGAAGCTGTAGTCGCCGTCCGCCTGCTGCTTGACCGTCACCGGCAGCCGGTTCGACACCATGATCAGGTTGGCCTTGGGCCCCTCGACGGGCGACGCGGCCCCGTCGTCGGCCGTCATCTCTGCGGCTGTGGCTGCGGCTGAGGCCGTCGTGGCTCTGTTCGTTTCTTTTCTGCGTGCTGCTGTGGCGGCTTCGATCGTCTCGGCTGCTTCTATGGCGGCTGCTCTCTGGTTGTGAGAAAAGACTTTAATAAATCGCGGCACGGCGTCACGAATGATGTCAGAAGTCTCTCGAAAAATCGGCCGCTTCCTTTCTGCTTTCCGGGGCTGTTCCCTTATACGATAGCGCTGAAAAATAGATACAGAGTACTTGCGTCATGAATCATGGCAGCCCGCTAAAAAATGGATAAAACAGGGTCCGAGTAATTGGCCGCTGGCGTCTGGGCGGGCCGGCAAGGCAAAAAATCACACACGCCAAATCTCCACTCTCCAGCATGCATCGCGCCGGCCGACTGCCGTCCGTGTGCCCGTCCGGCCTGCTGTTTGGCGCGGGAGTGCCATGGGCTGCAAGTGGCTGCAACCTGCTGCACCTCCTGCACCTGCTGCACCTCATCCCACAGCGCGTCGCCCGGTATCGCGTCCATTGGTGGGATTCGGGCCCAACCGGCTGCTCTTTCTGGGCACCAGCCAGCCGCGGTAAACGAGCAACGAATCGTCGTGCGTCCTGCCCCCAAAATCGCCCAGGCGGGGCTCAGCGACAAAAGCCCGGCCTGCCCCACCACCGACCCAATCGCGCCTTCCCCTCCGCTGGATGCTTCGCTTCAAGGCACCTGTTATCCGCAAGACCAGCACCTGATCGCGGCCGCCTCGGACGAAGCTGCCCCTTTGGTCCCAGCACAATAGGCAGGTCAATGCGTCCCGTAAGACAGAGGCAGCGGCCATCAGCCCCTCTGTCGCCTCTGTTCCTGCTGTATGAGTACTCGTACTGCTGCACCTCGGTCACCACCTCTGCTCTCCCCATCGCCGTCCCCGTGCCGTCCTCGTCCTAGCTCTCGCGGTAAATTTCGGCCTCTCTCAACCCGCCCCTCCATCCGCGCTCTCGCCCTCGCCCTCGCCCTCCTGCCCGCTCCCACCACGACCCCTCCTTGCGCGAGAGATCGGAACGGCCTGCCACTCCCGTCGCACCACGCCTGGCCGGCAATCGATATCTATACGTTCGCAGCGGAAAAACATTGCCTGCCCCATAAAAACCGGAAAATGTCACTTTTACTCGCCCAACTCCATCTGGCCGGTCTGGTCCCGGGCCGTTTCGCCGGACCTTGGCCAAGACGCTGCTCCTGGCCAATCCCTCGAGCACATGCCATTGTAAGACACGACGGATAGATAACCGTTGCGGCATTTCACCTGCAACGGCCTCGAGTAGAAAAAAGTAAGCCTGTTGGCTCGAGAGAGGCCAACGCCGAGATGTCTTGTTTGTCACATGACGTGTCACATGACGCATCACGTGTATTTGCTCTGGCGCGCTGTCGCGGTTCGTGGCCGAAAAAAGTGAAGCAAACAAACAAGCGCAGCTCAAGCTCTACCACCGCACCAGCACGCCCGGGCATTATGTCCTAGAGTATTCTTTATTCGGAAATGCGGTAGCCGGCCTGACACTGACGTCCTCGAGCTCCCCAAACACTTTTTTCTCGGGTTTGAAGCTCCTCTGTTCCATCCTTTGTCCTTTTTCTGCCAGTCGACATGGCCAGCCTCGATCCGCGCGTTCGGCGCACACCGCAAAACATCCAGTGCCTGTACGTCGTGCAGCTCTCCCAGATGACGGAGCTCTTGCCCCTTGCTGACCTAGGCTTCCCAGCTACAATCTGGACCGCCGCATCCATGCCATCAAGGCCTATCCGATCCTATCGCCCCAGGGCGCAAGCATCTTTTTGTACGGCCATGAGAATGGCATCACCATCGTCTGGCGCGGCGGACGACGACTGAAGAGAGCCCCCAAGGTTGATCCGAAGCCGGCCCCTAAGAGCGATGCCGTCATGATCCTCGACTCCGATTCCGACGACGCGACCGGCCCGTCCTCTTCCGCCTCGGCTGCCTTTGTGGACAAGCCTGTCTTTGAGGATGCACCGCCGACAGCCACGTCCGAGGACGGCTTCGCCGACGTGCAACAGACGCTGGACCTGGCCCTCGGCACTGCTGTCCTGCACGTGGCTGTCCTGCCCGTGGCGCCCGCCGCCGCCAAGGACGCCGAGCCGGCCTGGCTGGGGCAACAGATGGTGTTCGCCGTCACCTGTGCCACGGCCGACGTCTACGTCGTCACCCTGCCCCTGACGCCCCCGTCCCACGAGAGCAAGGAGCGGCCGCAGCTGCAGTCGAATCTGTTGGCCGGCAGCGCTGGCCGTGGCGCCTTTGGCGAGGTGCTCATTCCTCTGGGCGGACCTTCGAAACCGTCCAACGGCGTGGCCATGGCCCTGGCCAAGCAGGCCGTGACGCCAGCCGCTTCCGCCCAGCCAACGCGGGTCATCGTGGCCGCCCACTCTCGCGAGGCGTCGGGCACGCTCCGGCTGTGGGACGTCGCCGTCGGCGCCAAGCCTTCCTCAGCAGCATTGGACCGCCCCTTGGAGCCGTTCCAGACCGAGTACCTTCCACGGCCCCTGGCCACTGTGGCCTTTAACCCGACACACCCCACACAGCTTCTCGCCGTCGTGCCGCAAGACGCCGTCCGTGTCTACGACTACACCATTCCAGCCATCCCATCCGACTACGGGTTCGAAGGTTCCTTCCCTCCGCAGGGCTCCTGGCTCCTCTCACTCTATCCTCCCTTTGCCCGCGGTCAGACAACCTCGGCGGTTCGGAAGCCGATTGTGTCGGCAGCTTGGATAGACCACGGACACGCCATCTTGGCGCTCCTGGCCGACGGCCAGTGGGGTGTCTGGGACATTGACCGTGCCGAGAGTGCCACCGGCGTGCTTGGGGGCCGATCCGCTTCGGCCGGGATCCGCGGCGCAGCGCTGACGGCATTCAATATCTCTGGCCAGCTCGAAGGCACGGGCCCGCTTCGGAACCCCGTCGCCCCGACACGCAAGTCGGCCGAGGGCGAGTTTGTACCCATGACCCCCCACACACGGAGAGACGCCCTTGCCTCGACATTCTCCGGCAAGGTCGAAGGTCTCGTGGCCCTTCGCGGCGGTGTGGAGGTCGTGCAGTTTCGTTCCGTGCGTGGTGACGGCGCCTCGAGCGAGAGCGCGGTGCTCTGGCTGGGCGGTACGGACTACATTGTTGCTGTGATCCCAGACGTGGCGCGCTTTTGGGATGCGCAACTCTGGGGGTCCCATGGCGGCGGTGTCAATCTGTTCAGCGGGTCGCGGCCCACCCGGATGATTCGACTGACGGAGCTGAACACCAGTCTGATGGGCGAACGGTGCTGTGGCGTCAGTGCCCTGCCGCGGTACTCGTACTCACAGCCCATCAACGCGGAGGAGGACGAAGAGGTCAGCTCGACAAACGAGAAGCTGCCGATTGAGATCCTGGTGCAGGGCGAGAACCGGCTGGTAGTGGTTCGCGAAAACAGCCAGAACGCCTTCACGGACGATCTGACGTCGCGGCTGCTGGCCAACTCTCGGAAGAGAAAGGCCGCAAATGCAGTCAAGACGGCCATTGTGGTGGAGCGGCCGCACCCGCCGGCCACGGTGTCATTCGACCTGGGCGTGAGCAGCAAGCAGGCGAGCGTTGCCAACAGTCTACGCGGCGCGACGCGGCCGCCATTCGAGCTTCGCCCGACTGCACCGAAGCCGCTCTTCCAGTCGCCAGTACGGCCGGCGCCATCCGCTGCGGCCGCAGCCAACCCGTTCAGCAGCCACGACGACGGTGTCACGTTTACGCAGAGCATGATGGCGCCGCCAAAAGCGGCTGCTAAGCAAAGTGGTTTTGCCTTTGCGGGCAACCTGGACGATGCCGCGAACGCGTCCGACGACGAGGAGGCAGCCAACGAGCGGAACGTCGAGGAGGAGATGCTCAATATCATGGAGATCGACCAGGTCCTCGAGGCCATGAAGGGGCAACACGGCACGGACTCGCAGAATGTCTTCTTTGAAGGCGACTAGTGCAGCCGCTCGGAAGAATATGGGGATGCTCAAGACAGGGCACCGGTGGTGTGGCTGCGTGACAAGGTGGACCGCATCAAAAGACGGCGTCTCGAACGGCAAATGGCGCGCCCACAGGCACAAGAACGACAACGCATGGACAGGCTCCGTCGACTACAAGAGCAGGTGGACGAGAAGCTCTACTGCATACGGGCACGGCGAAAGGAGAGTCTAGAGAGCAAGTTGCGTGCCCGGCTCGCAGCAGCCACGAAAGCAAGCGTGGTCCGGCTTAAACGGCGGAGACGGCAGGAAAAGATGCGGTGGCGGGGGCAAAAAGAGGAGACAGAGCCCAGCCTTTTGAAAAAAGCTCTTGTGACCTCGAAGCACAGGGTCGTGTGGGAGCGAAGACTGGCAGTGCGGATGTGGCTGGGGAAACCAATTACAGCGCAGTCGCTCGACTTCTTTGACCTGAATGGGCCGGGTCGGAGGACGCTGTCGGCCGACGCAGGGTGAGCGAGATGCGTGCTTTTTTTACATTTATACCACATCGACAGCACGGCCGGTGCAGCGGCGAATATAAGGCGGTGTGACTTCGGGGGTGGTGGCGTGTCTGTTGTTTGCTCTCTGTGTTGCTGTTTTCTAATCGTATTATTCTCCTTTCTCCTTATTCTTCCGCACGGCAGGTGGAGCACAAGGCGAGTCCCATCCTTGATCCAGCTCTGTATTCCGAGCGGTATATCAACATCGGGCGGGATGGCCGGGGTGGATGTTTGTCCTATGTCCCTCAGCCCCAAAGTGCAAACTTTTTGCTGCCGGGGGACATCAGAACAAGACGGAACCCCCAGCCGCACAATTCCCGCTCGGCGAAGCGCATCGAACCCTGAGACCGCAAGGTCCCAGGCCACTCAATTTTGACCCCGTTCCGTGCTAGACAGGGACGGGGTTGCGGACGCTTCGGTACATTCCGCATGCTTCGTGGTCTGTGAGTTAGTGGTGTTTTTTTTTCGTAGCTGCCTAGAATGGCTGATATTCCGCGGAGCTTGCAAGTGTGCTGGAAGGAACTCGAGTATTCGTATGTCTGCCCGGCAAATGCCGTCGTGGCACTTCTACCTACGAGCAGGCACGGAGCTTGTACGGTATGTCCGTCATCATCGCCGAGTGTAAAGAGACAGAATTGCTTACTATTCTTAGCCCCTGGCAGCGTCCGGAGTGTGGCTGTCTTTACTCCGTACATTGGAGCTAATTGCGATTGTGGGTATGAACCATGGGCTTGAAGCATGCATCGACATTATGCGTACTTACTTGCTCGTAATTACAAGTTTGATGAAGAGCCGCGAAGAACGGATTACGAGTACATTCTAGCAACACTGATGCCGTGCAGTTTCCAAGCCCCTACTGGCCATCCCATACTTAAGCATTAGCACGGTAAACCGGGCCGCGGACAGCCTCGAGGTGGAATGCCGAGAAACCGATGGCTGCCGCCCGTGCTCTATTAATATTTGGTAATCATAGGGCCCCAAGTCCCTCACGCGACGGGAGGGACGGAAAGCGGGGTGGACGCGCCATGCTGCTCACTTCATTTACTTGGGCTTCGTTTCCGCCGCTCCGGCAGCATGGTCTACAATGGGGATAGCAGGGACAATTCTAAAAAAAGGCCCGTCCATTCTAATGAGATAGGGTTGGGATGGCAAAAATGGTAAGCGCAGGCAGACTCTCATACCCACAAAGCGAGGCGTCCGGCTTGCCGTGCTCCGTATTCGATATGCTCCATGGTAAGATACAGTACATGAGATACGGCGACTACGAGTACAACTATGTAAACAAGCATGGCTTGCTTGGCGTCATTCGTATCTCACGGGTGGGTTACATACATACTACGAGTATACGAGCACGTAAGATACTCGCCGGGTGAACAAATCGGTGCAACCGGCTCGGCACAGTTTCTGTCCAGCTGACCCTTTTGGCTTACCCACCACTCTTCCATCATCGCAACCGACTGCTCGCAGAAGCACAAGACTTGGTGCGATGCACGGCGTTGGGCAACTGTCAGGTGCGAGCCGAGCTCGTATACGAGTAGAGTAAGAGGCATTCAAAACCCCACAAGCTCGTGTTATGGGCCGCGATGGAGCATTAAGTGGACTAATGACCGGACAGGAAAACCGGGACGTACCCGTATCTCGCAAAGTACTCGTAATACGTACGAGTCCAGATTCCACCCCGAGGCAACTGTGGAAAGAGAACCGCGCGTTTACAGCGTTGCGTCCATGTCGACGCCGTCCCGAGTTGGTCTCTTTGGGCAGGATTCGAGGCCGATATTGGCATCTGGCAGTCTCGAACAGTCGACTCGTATCGCCGTGGTCTGCCGGTGTGCCAGCCAAGCCGCCAAGGCCGCCGCCAAAAGGGGAGGGACTTGCCAGTACGAGTCCGCGTAAAGCGGGGAGTCTTCGCACTGTGCTTGCGCGTACGGATACCCTCTGCCATACGTAGCCTGTAGTCGGCCTCCTGGCTGGGCTGCACAGGTACGCGCATGGCCGTGGCTCCCTGTACGAGTACAGTGGCACCTGTCTGCGACCAACTGTGCCGCCCCCCGACCTGCCCGAGTTTGCTCGTAAAACGGCACCATTCGCATTAGTCCCCACTGCAATTCCGAGCAGCACACCACAGGCTCCAGGGGCAGCGTGCATTAGCAGCACAAGGCCACACACAACTGGGCACAAGCCGTCTTCCCAACGATGCCGTCGCTCTTTTCAACACGCCGGCTTCGATCCGTCGCAGAACTGGCTGTCAGCCTTGGGGATTCCGGTTGTTTCAAAGCCGAAACCCAATCGTCGCGCAAAAGATATCCCTCCTGTCTTGGCGGCCCAGCCATTTTCCTTTCCCCCTCGGAGGGATGCAACGACTTTGTACAGGAATGCAATCTCGGTTCTTGGGCGTGTGCTGGACGCCGCGTGGCACGGCGGTACAGTGCCGTTGTTCGCTATCCCAATGTAACTTTGCATCCTTTTCGCCCGAACTTGTGCTCGCCTGCAGCCGCCGCCACAAACGGCTCGCTCGGTAGGCTCTAAATTGTGAACAAATGAACAAGTGAACAAATGAACAAATGGGCAATCGGGGCCCAGCATACGTATGTACGAGGATAGTACGCATCAACTTGTGCAAAACGATCGGCGTTTGCCCCTGAGGCGCGACGACTCTGTTTTGCTTTGTACTCCTTGGCCGAATCTATTTTGGCGCCTCCTCCACGCCTGATTTGAACCGTCCCCCACCCATTTCTGGGCCCCCATTGGCCACGTCCCCTGCAGATATATGCACAACTAGACCTAAAGTGGCCATAAACAGCCCCTCGCACTGAAACCCGCGTACGAGTATCGCAGATGTATCTTGTGCGCGTCTTTATGGCCCGTCGTCTCCCTAGCGATACCTGCGCCACGCTGTATCCCGGCCTGGGGGTACTTGGCTCGTACCACTCACATCGTGTCGCTGCTGGCCCTCCCCCCTCCCCCCCCTCGTGAAAATACCCACTTCCGGTGCAATTTCCCAGAACATCCCCTGGCGCGGTCCTGCGCCTGCTCGATCCCTTCGTGGTCCTACTTTGTGTGCACGTAGCAGTGGACCCACCTGGCTCGACGCTTCAGGGCCCCGGCCACTGCCTAGCGGAAAACTTCTCACCTTTCCTTCGCTCCCTCTCCACCCGTCTTACTCGTGGACTCGTACTCTCCTTTTCTCCCATCTGCCCACGCAACAAAAGCAGCCACTCGTTTCAACACATTCTCGACGCTCCTTTTGTTCTTTTGGCTTCTCGATACTTTGCACGTTCCTTTGTTCTCCCGGTCACGACTGCAAGATCGCTCGATCATTCACCGGAAGACGTTCAAAGACACAAGACGCAATTCTCGACTGCCTCACTTGAACGAGAGCCGGGCGAGAGAACATTTCAATGTCTCATCACTCGTGAAATCACCCATTCGAGGGACTCACCACCACCACTTCCGTCACGAGGAAACCGCTTTTCGCCCTCTGTTCTTTCAGTTTAACCGCATCATCCATCCCGTCGTCCGCCATATCCGTATTCGCCAACCTGCTTTTTGCAATAACCAGGAACGGACAAAGGATTCCTACCTTCGCTTCCATCCACCCTTCTTTCTTTGGCAGGACCAACACACCCTTCCAGCCAGCCGCATTTCTCGAGGTTTTCTAAAGGGCCTCATCTCCAGTTCATCTCGGTTCATTTCCTCCACCGAGTGCCATCGACCACCATCGATCTGTCTCTCGTCACCTGGTCTCATCGCACCCGGCCTCGTTCCCACCAGACACATCGACCATGAAGTGCACAACATTATTTGCCGTAACGGCCGCATATCTGGCGACCGGCGCTGCGGCCGCCACGGCCACGACCACCTCGCAGGGTGTGGAGCAGGCTTCTTCGGCACCCATCATCGATCAGCCTGTTGTCCAGGGATGCTTCTCTTCCAAGGGCGACCTGGTCTTCAACTCGAGCCAGACGTACAACTCTCGGGGCAAGTGTGGCCAGGACATCTGCCAGGCCGCGGGCTACTGGGTGGCCGCCTCGACAGAGGGCAGCGACTGCTACTGCGGCAACAGCTATCCGCCGAACGACACACTCGCCGCCGACAGCAAATGCAACACACCATGTACGGGCTACGGCGTCGACGCCTGCGGTGGCGTGGGCTACTACACCGTGTATAACACGGGCATCGAGCTTTACGATGTGCCCTACGACGACTCCTCGTCCTCGTCCTCTGCCGAGACTTCCTCCAAGACAAAGACCTCGTCGTCCACCGCCCTGGTCGCGACGACCACGGCCGCAGGCGGCGAGACGGTCTTTGTCACGGCGACGAGCGCGGCCACATCGTCGGCGGCGGCAACGTCGTCGTCGTCCAAAAAGTCTAGTTCAAGTACGGCCGGCATCGCCGCGGGCGTCGTCGTCGGTGTCGTCGTGGTTGCGGCAGCCGCCGGTGCAGCGTTCTTCTTCTTGCGGCGCAAGCGCAACCGGGAGATCGAGGAGGAGCACCGTCGCAACGCCGCCGTGAACTCGTTCTTCGGCAAGCCGCCCGGCAGCAGCGGCGGCTTCTCCGCCAATGACACCCGTCTGGACCCAGTGATGGCTCAACGCCGCATGAGCGACGGCAGCATTGCTGACAACCAGGACTACTCGCGGAAGATCCTAAGGGTGAGTCTCGCGTTCCCTTGTCCACACGTCTACAGTCTGCTAACCGTGGCCCAGGTCACCAATGCCTGAACGCTTTCCGCTTGTCACGACACACGAACCTGTTTGTACTTTACTTCTTGACCATCGGCATACCCGGCGTTTGGGGTTCACAAAGACTTGCGCGCAAAGATGCATCCGGCAACCAGCACACCACCACTACCACACCCACCCCCTCTTCCCTGCCCCTTTGTTTTTTTTTCCTTGTTCCACAACTGCCGATGGATCTCTGCTTTGACGGGAGCTTTCTTTTGTCATAATTTCGGACCACGTTTGGGTGTAGTCGGAGGTGTAGAGAGAAAATCTATTTGTCTTATGTGACCCGCCTTCCAGTTTGTGACTACATCAAACGGTCTGATCACGCAGGAATCGTCTGGGCCTGATGTGTTTGTGCCTCTAGCCGCTGATCTTTCTCTTCTTGTCGTTCCTTATATATATTAGAATTTTTTTTACTATTTCAACTCGATTTGAGACCTGACGCAAACCCATACCCCGTGTCCGTGTTTCAATTGGGTAATATTGAGTGACGGTTTCGATGCAGTGCAAGTGATCCAGAAGCGTGCGCTATTGCACGGCGGCCCGCCAGTAATGATGATCATCTTTGGGCGATCCGGAGATACTTGGGTCTTGTAGCTCTAGTTGGTTGGGTTCAGCTTGGGTTGAACTTGGTTGCGTTTCATTTAGCGCCGTCTTAGCCTAGCCATTGGGCACTTTGGATTTTGGCCTCAAAGGCGATGGAGGGTCAGTCTCTTTGTAGCATAAGTACGCTCGCAAACGCAGTACGACCGATCAGGCCAGGATCCGTGGGAGTGACTGTGCAATAGGCCAAACGGGCAGGACGCCAAGCAGGCGAGCGGGATTTCCAAGCACGATACGAGCGGGCGAGAAGGGCTGGGCCACGGAGCATGGTAGGTTCCAGAGCTGGGTGAGATTGGGGGCCGCTTTTTAGGTGGTTGCGGTCCTAGCGATACCACAGAGCGGCGTCCTACCTAATGCGGTAAGAGAAAGGAAGGAAAAATAGAGCGAATGTAAACGGCAGGCACGCCCAAGGGAATGGCGGCTAAGAACAAGCGTAAGCCTGCTATTATATCTTACAGAGCACGGGACACTTCTCGCTCATGTCCGACAAATAGTTACCCCCTCAGATCAAAGGCGATCCGAATATCTCCACACAAGGTCCAATTTCCAGGCCGACCAGCAAGTCGAACCAGCAAAATCAGCACAGCCCTCGGGGGCGAGTGATGGTGCATGGCATCTTAATCTCCTCATTGTCCGTAATCATTGTTTGCTGGCCATTGTCCATTGCCACAAGTGGCCGCTATTTTTCCGACGTTGTTCTTCCTTGTTCGTTATCTTGATCGTTCTCTCTTTTTTTTTTTCTCTGTTTGTCGCTCTCCCTCTTGCCTCTCGCCGTTTTCCCCTCCCCAGGTCGCCTGACGGTCTTTGCGGAGGGACGGCGTCTAATTGCGGCTTTGGTGTCGATTAAACTCTCTGCTTCTGACACAAAGAAGACGAAAGGTCTCGCTCGGCATTTTTTCCATTTCGTCCTCTACTAACCCCCCGACCCCGGCGGTGTCTCGTATGGCTGTCATCTGGAGCCAGGCAGGCGCATAGACACTTCTTTACTTGGCGCATCGCTTTCTCTCCTCGTCGCAGGCCATCAATGCGACGGCCATGACGGCGCAGTTTTGCCTCGCTTGCCACGCTCGCCACACTCGACCGCTGACCCCAATTCCTTCATAGCCGCAATGGAGTCAGTCAAGTTCGTGCCGCCCGGCGGCCACCGCGCCTGTCTGAGCTGCTCGGCGGCCAAGGCCAAGTGTCTTTTTTCCGACGACGGCAGCACTTTTGGTGGCAGCCGCGATCGTCTTCTTGGCGTGCATGGAACCGTCTTTGGATCCGGCGGCGGCGGAGCTGGCTCCGGGCTCGACGGCGCCCTGGACGGGTCTGATAGCTACGCGGCACCGCCCATTGACGGCGTGCCGGCCTGGCCGCGCTGCGACCGCTGCAGCCGCTTGAACCGGGACTGTCTGCTGCCGGTGCGGCCGCGCAAGAAGCGGCGCGTTGGGCCCTTGAAGTTGGTGGCCCTCTTCTTCTGGGGGTCGGCCCGTGTCTGCGCGCGACCCTGTGTTCCGGTTTGTGCTGACGTCCGCTCTGTCTAGGCCGGGGACGATTCGGGTAGCCGCATCGGATGCCTCGGCTCCCAAAAGCATGGCCAGCCCGGCTGTGTCGGCTGTGTCTGCTGTGTCTCCAGTGTCGTCGGACACCAAACTCGCCGCGGCGACGTATGCCATTGTGGTGCCGCCTTATGCGGGATTCGGAGTTGACGGGGTCGCGGGCGGCCCGCCTCCTCTGGCAAACGCACCACCGCCACCATCGCCACGCAAGAGCCTGGCACCGCCTCCCCCTCCCTCTCCATCCGCCACCACGCTGCCCAGTGGGCCACAGGCAATCGTGCTCGCCTGTCTGCGGCTGGAAGAGGGCGCGGCCGATCGGACGTTGCGGTTCTTCCGCTCTGCCTTTGCCACGTTCCACCCGGTCTTCACGCTGGCCCCGCAGGACATGAGCGCTGCCGAGATGCAGGTGAAGAAGCCGGCCGTCTGGCTGGCCATTGTCTTTGCCACGTCCTACCACGACTTTGAGTACCAGAACCGGCTGGCCCGCGGCATACTCCACTACTTTAACGAGCGTCTCTTTGAGCACGCCAGCCGCAAGCTCGACCTGCTGCAGGGCGTGCTGATCTTTCTGAGCTGGTCAGTGAGGGGGTGCCTAGACGCGATGACATGACACTCTTCGGCGACTGCTGCTGACGGACAGCTTCACAACCCAAAACTACCTCGTCCCGCTTTGCACAACGCTGCTGCACATGGCCATGGCCCTCGTGACCGACCTGGGCCTCGACCGCCTCGAGTTCTCCAAGACCGCCGACCGGTCGCCCCTGGAAGCCTACGCGGCCGTCACCTTGCACGGCAAGGATCATGGGGCGCCGGAGCGCGGCCACACGATCGAGGAGGGCCGAGCCCTCGTGGCCTGCTACTGCATCAGCAACGCAGTGTCCGCCGGCGTCTCCATGATGACGCCCTTGCAGTATACCATGCAGTTGGAGAACACCTGCCGGCTGTTTGAGGAGGATCCGGCCAGCCAGGTGCTGCCACCTGGCTCTGACTCGGGTGCTGCCGACGCAAACTTCTCCCGAGCCATCGAGGCCATCAGCGTCCGCATGTACTACATCATCCGGCGCATTATACAGACTCAGCAAGAGGCCGAGTGCCGTGATGGCCGCTTTTTTACGCCCGTGGGCACACTCGTCGGCCAATACCAGGCCGAGCTGGACCAACTGTTTGCGGCCGCGGCTTCGGACGTACGGTCGAATGGTGCGTGCTGCCCGTGTCTATGGGCTCTACCTTTTTGGCGTTCTCTGCTGACGTGCTCAAGTCCATGTCCGGCTGCTCTACCACTCGGTCGAGATGCACATTTACAAGATCGGCCTGTCCACCATCTCTCGCCCTACGGCACAGGATGTGTCCTTCCGCTGCAGCGTCCCCGGCGACGCTGTCGGTGCGTGCGACTGCCGGATCCGCTGCTTCATGGCCACTGCGGCCTTTTTCAATGCCTTTTTCACGATCCCGGTGTCGTCCTACTACCAGCTGCCCATCACCGTCCTTGCCCAGGTCGTGCACGCGGATGTTACGCTGGCCATGCTGACCGCATACTACCGTGGCAACACCCGCCCGCCGGGTCTTCCGCCGGGCGTCACGCTGCCAGCCTTCAATGACGTCATGGAGGCCATGGCGAGCCGCTTTCAAAAGGCCCGGACCATACCGCACCCCTTGGGCTTGGAGATCCGCAGCAGCGCCTATGATGCGTTTGCGGCCCGGTTTCGCTCTTTCAAGCTTCTTGGCCTTAACGGACGCTGGAAGGTGGGGGCGGCGGCCGAGACCAAGGCGCCCGTCTGGGGCAGCGCCAAGGATGCCGTGGCTCGGACGGACCTGCAGATGGACTCGCCACCAGCGGACAGCCGCCCCGACTGCGACCCGTCCGACGTGCGGCTAGAAGAGGCCCCCGAGAACGCGACGGCACCAGAGGGCAGCAGCGGCCATGGGGAGTGGTGGTCGTGGTTCCAGGACTTCCAGTCGCAGCTGATGGGCAGGGCGGCCGGCACGTCCAGCGCGGGCAGCGTGACTGGATGCAGCAGCACGACGAAGCGGCGACGTCCGGGCAGCATCGGCAGCATCGGCAGCATCGGCAGCCTGTTGAATAACAACGACCAGGAGCCGGACTACTACTCGTACATGCAGCAGCAGCAGCCGGAGGGGTCAAAATGGCAGCAACCATAGCAGTCACACGACACTTTGTAGTATCTGTGGGACCCACAACCAATGGCGGGTTATTGGTATCGATTTCTTTGGTCTCTTGTTTCCGGCTCGAATGTTGGACGGATCCTCGCGTGCGGGATAAAGAGTGGCGTCAACTGTCTCTTTTGGTGCATATCGGGGCGTGATGGACATATATACTATAGATCCGGACAGCGGATTGGCTTCGGAGACGTGCTTCTCGCTGGGACGGGAGGAGCTGTTTGCTCCTTCCACTTGCGTGCGATGGTCCTGCCTTGTAAACGGCGAGGGCATGATGGGGTTTTCCGAGCGATTATTTATTGTCCAACTTAACTATGAAAATTATAAAGCTTTTGTTTCTCGTGAATAACTTTACAACATTCTCCCGGTATGCTCTACCGCAATGCGACGAGTACGACAAAACTAATTGGCTTCCATATTCTGACTACAGTTACGGATATTTGCGATGGGCTTTCTACATTTTCATTCCGGACAGTCTGGGCTGAAATAAGTATTTGTGCCAGTGTGAAATTTGCTTATTTTCTTCCTAACCGAAGGCTCGCCATGGCTGCAGCTTCTACTTATCTGTTGACCTAGTCGATACAGGAACGAGCACAGACAATGTTTGTCCCTTGGAGCTGCATCAGACCTGTGCACCCATGAGCCCATTTGTGTGTGTGGTTGGCCCGACAGGTCCTATCTACAGTCTAAAAGGAACCTGGCAGCATAAGACAGAAAGGGCCATTGACAACATTGGCTGGTCCAGTAAGGAACATGCATTTAATATAAACGCTTAAAACGCCTCTACCAGGTCCGTGATGATGCCTGCAGCCGCGGCGGCCAGAACTAATAATACAAGCGGTGCGGAGACCAAACCAAGGAGCCACATCTATACATGGATCCACGCACGTCATAATCATGCCTGGGACTTGTCGGTGCCCGGCTTCATGGTCGCCATCTCGTATTCGCCGGCGCCGTCACGGCCGCGGCCGCGGCGACCGCCGCGAGTGAAGCCCTGCTCCTCGTCGCCTTCGTGGGTGGAATTTGAATGAGAAGGGGGTGCGCCTATAGATGGTGGCCGTGGCGGCGCAGATGAGGAGGCAGCAGCAGGCGTGGCAGGGGCGGGTGATCGGCCGCCGCCGCCGCCACCGAACGAGATGGGCCGCAGTTCGCGGTAACGGCAGCCCCAGGTGCCAAGGGTGACAGTGAGGGCGCTGGAGGCAGCCATGGTGAGCCACCAGGCGAGGTGCCGGGGGAGCGAGCCGGAGTAGAGGGTGACGGCGACGAGGTGGATGGCGTGGAGGGACAGCGCGAAATCGAGGACGAGCTTGGAACGGCTGACGACGAGGACGATGGCGATGGACCTGGGGTGGTCAGTAGGGGAGAGAGGCGAGAAGCGCGAGGGAAGCGAGCAAGACAGGAGACGCGCGAGCGAAGCGAGGACAAAAAGAGAAGCGCGGGCGAAGCGAGGACAAAAAAGAACGTACGAGAACAAGCCGCCGGTCAACAGCCAGACAAAGGCGACCAGCCAGCCCTGGGTGGTGTCGCCGCGCAGGGGCTCCCAACCGAGGACGAGGTCGAGCGAGAAGCTGCCGCCGGAGACCAGCGCCGTGAAGAGCATCAGCGGCGCGGCGACGCCGTAAAAGACGGCCTGCAAAATGGCCATCTGGGTGAGGATGCGCAGCGGCGGCAGCTCGGTGAGGGCGCCAGAGCGCCGGGGACGACGACGACGGGCCATTGTGGAGGAGGCTGGAAGGGTCGAGGTGGACGCTCAAGGTCGAGAGATGGAGGCGCACTAGATCGACAAGGTCGAGACGAGCAAACAGGCCAAAAGGGTAGGACAACGGCCAGAGGGGAAAGTCGACAAGAGTGTCGCTAAGGCGGGATCATGGCGGACGTCGGGCGAGCGAGGGACGTCGCGAAAGGGGGCGTCTGGCCGACGAAGCGAGAGGACAAGTCGTCGGGAAGGGAGGCGTGGGTGTGTCTTGGGGATGCGCAGGGCGTTGCGTGTTGGCTTGTGAATGGAGAGAGGCTAACAGCATTGCATTTTAATGGCCAGCATGCCCCAGCCGACGCCCCCCAAGGCCGGCCCCCCAGACGTCCCGGCGCTAGCACCCGTTGGCTCACCGCCCGATTCTGCCAACGGCGCGAAAGCGAGGGCATTGGTCTCAGCGGGCGAAAAATGGCAAAAAACGGGCAACATCGGATGCAAACCGGCCAGCGTCCTCTACGCACCTCTGCTCGCCCGCCCGACCGCTGTCCGCTGTCCGCTGTCCGCTGTCTGCCATGGGTATCCTCTCGTCCATCTGGCCCTTTGGGGGCGCCAGCTCGCCCGACGGCGCCCGCGCCGACGCCATCCGCACCGGCACAGCCGTGCCTTCGCGCGCCGAACGCCAGCGCTGCTGGGACAGCCGTGACGTCTTGTTTGCCTGTCTCGACCGCAACGGCATCATTGACGCCGTCGAGCCCGCCGGCGACAAGGCTGCCAAGGCCGCCTGCGGCCCCGAGAACACACAGATGGAGCGGGACTGCGCCGCGCAGTGGGTGAGTCGTCTGTTGCTTGTCTTTTTTTTTTTCTTCTTCTTCTTCCTCTTCTTACTCGACTAGGTCGCCCACTTCAAAAAGTACCGCATCGCCAACCACCAAAAGGAGCGCCGCCTCGCCGCGCTCCGGGCCCAGGGCGCCAACGAAGTGCAGATTCAAACGGGTCCGGGCGGCCAATAAGCCAAAGCATCGCTACGAGAACCACGACTGCACGTAGGCCAGGAAACCAACAGAGCTACATAACCACCACGAACTGGCATTGCATAGGTGCACGTCTTGCATGTGTGCGCGTGTCTGGTATCCTGAATATCTGTACATGAGCGGCAGCGGCAACGCCGTCGCCCTGTTGTTTTTGTTTTGTTTTTTTGGGAGGGTTTTCCTCTTTTTGCTCAGCTGCAAGTGTCTCCTCCGCCTCTGCTCATGTCTAGCGCGCCCTTCCCGTCTAGATGCTGGCCATTCCAAGCACCGCTCCGAATGGGGTCTATTAGGACAGGTGCAAATAAAAAAAAGAACGACAACGAAATAAAAAAAGGACGGCAAGGAGAGGAGGGAAAAACACAACGAGACGGAAACGGAACGAGACCGGAGAAGACAGACACGCAGAGCCACGCTGGAGGCCGCAAGGACCTTTGTATAAAAAGAATAAAAAGCACAACTCGACAAAAGAGAACGACCCGAAGAAAAAAAAATAAAAGCTGATCCGTGAGAGAGTAAGGAAAAGAGAAAAAAAAGGAAAAGCCGGCCGGCATAGCCTCGATGCAAAAAGTGGTATCATGACGGTGCTGAATGCGTGATGGTAGGATGTTGGGAAAGGGGGGAGTGTTGGCCGTCGTTGGCTGATGTGTTCGGCGTCAAAGGGGGGCGTGTCCTCGGGCACTTAGGCTGCTCCGTCCAGCCGTGGCAGCGGCGGCAACGCCTTATCGAGGCTCTCGCGGCTCACCAGGCCGGCCTTGTGCGCCGACCCGAGCGTCTCCGAGTGGGACCGCGTGCCGGACACGCCGTAGCCGCTGTCGGCGCTGTCGGGTTTGGCCATGGCGTTCTTGTTGTTCGACCGCGGGGCCGCGTTGGATGCGTTGGATGTGTTGGACCCGTGGGACTCGTTGGGCTCGTCGAGCTCGTTGAACGCGTTGGGTTCGTTGGGCCCGTTGATGTCGCTGCCGGGCCGGCTGCTGCGGCTCGACGACTCGCCGGCCTCCTCGACAATCGGCAGGACCGGCGCCTGGGCCGACTCCCGGCGGTCGGCCACAATGCTGTCGCTGCTGGATGCTGCCATGGTCGACGTCTCCGCCTCACCCCGTTGCGATGTCGCGCCCCTATGCCGCATCGTGTTCGCCCAGCCGCCCCCGTGCGCCGCCTCCTTGCCCTTGTCGCGGCCCGACGCCATCGCGGTAGTCGGCAGGTCACCGGCGGTCCCGTTCGCAGTGCCGTTCGCAGTGCCGTTCGCGGAGCCGTTGATTCCGTCAGCAATCTCGGCTGCCGCCTCGGCTGCCGCAACAGCGGCCGCCACAGACGCTGCTTCGGCCGCTGCTGCACGCTCGTGGGCTGCCTCCTCGGGCGACATGGTCACGCTCTTCACAAACTGGAGGAAGCGGTCGCCGTACTGCTGAGGCGGCAGGGCCGAGATCTGGTTGCGGTCGTGCGACAGGCCCTTCCAGAAGTGCTCGATCTTCTTGACCATTCCGTACTGGAAGTGTTAGGACGAGAGAACAAGTATTTAAAAAAAAACAAAAAAAACTCACATGGGTCAGACAGTCGATCACGCCCAGATAGTAGACCTCGTCGGCCGGCGCATTGTTCTCGTGCGTGGCCTGGAAGCCGCCGTTGTCCTGGTAAAAGACGGACTGGCGGCTGTCGTCCACCTCGTCGGGCATCTTGTTGGCGCTCTGGCCAATGGGAATGGGCCGCTCGGCCTTGAGCATCTGCCGCAGCTCGCGCGTCTTGCGCTGGTGCTCCAGCCTGCTAGGCGTCCGCAGCAGGACCGACTGGGGGTCCGGTCCGTCCGGGCCGGCGCTATCGGCGCCCGGCTCAAAGACCTGCAGCGTCTTGCCGCGCAGGTTCTCGTCGTTGCCGCGGCGGATGTCGTGGATGCCGACCAGGAGACTGTAGTCCATGATCTGCAGCCGCTGCAGAAGCGCCACGTCCTTGTGCAGCTGCTCGAGGAAGAGGCGCTTCTTGATCATGCCCAGTTCCAGTCGCTCCTGGCGGCGCAGCCAGTTGAGGTCCTTGAGCGTGGCCCGCGGGTTGTCGGCCACGCGCTCCTCGGGGTAGTTGCGGCCGATGGTCGAGCCCTTGAGGTCAAAGGTCTGGTGGATGTCGCGGTGCGGCGGGAAGAGATTGTTCATCACCACAAAGTGGATCTTGCGGCCGTACGGCATCTTGACCCGGTGCAGGCCAAAGAACTGCGACAGCAGCGTGTTGGGGTTCTCGGTGACGTGCTGGAAGTACTCCTTGAGCACCTTGCGCAGGAACTTGTGCTCGGCGTGGTGGATCGTCTTGATAATGTACTTGTAGTCGCGTGAGAAGTAAAAGAAGCTGCCGCTCTTGCCGGGCGACCCCAGCTCTGACAGGATGTACTTGCCGGCCAGCGACATGAGGTAGTCGGCCGGGTCGAGGTGGAAGAGCGCGCGCAGACGCCGGAACACCCAGGGCGCGTAGTCCTTGAACTTGAAGTCGTACTTGGCCGAGGGCACCATCTCGTTGCCGGCAATGTCAAACGTCGACTTCTGCTTCGCCTCAAAGTCCTCGTCCGTCAGCGGCCGGTCCAGCTTGGCGTTGGTGCGCGACACCGACACGCGGATGCCCGTCAGCATGTTGTACGCCGCCACCCAGTTGGCGTGCTTCTCGTCCACCGGCGTGCCCACGAGCACCTGGTCGTCGTCCTGCTCCAGCCGGCGCTTCTTACTCGCCCGCTTCTGCCGGTATGCCTCCGTCCACCGGAGGGCGTCCTCGTCCGGCACGATCTCGTCGCGCGGCGCGTCCGACTGCATCGACCGCGTGTTCCTACGCGCGAGGCTGAGCGACGCCCGTCGTCCTCCCACGCTGCCGCTGATGCTGCCGCTGCCGCTGCCGCCCGCCGCCGTGGGGGAGAAGCGTCCGGACGCGAGCGTGGCTGCGTCGAGGCCGTCGCGCGAGTTGCGGACGGGCGTGGCCCGCGGCGGCACCTCGAGCGTGTGCCGGTGCTTCGGTGGCGGCCACGCGCTGCCGCCGTTGGCCGGCGAAAGACCGGCCGCTGCCGCCGCCGCCGCGCTCGCTCCGGGAACGTAGGCCGGCGGCGAGGAGAAGCGGTGGGGTGGCGCGGGCGCGTGGGCGTTGGGGGACAGCAGGGCGTTGGGGCTCAGAGATGTGGCGCTGGCCGACGTTGTGATGCCGCCTGGCGAGAGGATCGAGCTGCCGACCGTCGAAGCCACCGAGCCGCGTATCGGGGCGTCGTCGGTGAATAGGTGCGGCCGCGGCGGGCCACGCACCGTCCGGTCGACCAGGGGACTGGGGACCGAGATGGGGCCGCCATGAGCGGCGGCTTGGGGCCTGTGAGAGAGTGAGGTTGGCTTGGGGGGCGGGGGAGGCGCATGGTCGGTCGGCGGTGGCGGGGGCGGACGCGTGGGAGAATGTGTTGCCGGGCGAGCGAGCCGCGTGGAGGAGGCCGAGGTCGTAGGGGGAGGGGGAGGCGGCCGCGAGGGCTGGGTGAGGGACAGGGCCAGCGAGGCGGTGGAGGCGGCCGAGGCAGGGCGCGGCGGCAGACAGAGGCCGTCGTCTTCGGGCGGGACGGTGGTGGCGTGGGAGCTCGCCGGGCCTCCGGAGGTGCTGTCGCCGCCATGGCCGGTCATGTCGGCCGAGGAGGAGGCGGATAGGGAAGAGCAGGGCGAGCGACGGTAGTAGTGCCCATCGGCGAGCGTGGCGGGTGGCGAGGGCGGCGGGAACGAGGGCGGCAGGGGGACGCAGTGGCCATGGGCCAGCGACACGTTGCCGTCGACCGAGGCCAGCGGACCGACGACGGGCCGCGTTGTCACGGTCGATCGGACGCCCTTGCCAAACGAGACGGCGCCGGACGCGGGCTGTGTCAGCACGGACACGTCGTTTTGTTCTGGGCCGGCAAATGCGGGCATGGCGAGGCGGCGGCGGATGGTCTCGTCAAGCGTTACGCCCGGGCCGTCATCCTGGCCCCAGCCGAGTGCGAGGTGGGCGAGGCGAGATGGATCGGGGGCCGTTTCGGTTTCGGTTTCGCTCGGCGACGCCGTTACGGTCAACGTGGTCGAAACCGTCGACGCTTCGGTCCGGTGGCTCAATGCCGTCGGGATCGGATTCGCAATGATGTCGGGTCGCTCGTCGAAGCAATCGTCCGGGTGCGTGAAAAAAGAGGTCGAGGGAGACGAAAAAAAAAACAAGTGCAAATGGCACCAGATGGAACGGGGACTAAAAAAGCAGAAAAACCACAAGAGCACAAGAGCACAAAACGGCTCGCAATAGGGGAGGCGCAGTCGTTTTTAAAAGGTCCGGCGGGAAAAGGTCTCGCTACACACAAGTCCAAAAGCGTCGTGCCGCGTGCAAAAGAGACCGACAGCTGCGTCGAGATCGTCAAACCGTACTGCTTTGGAGGGGAAAACGTTGTTGTTGTCGGTAGTGTTCGTAGTCTCTGGTCTGTTTTGCTCGTCTCTTTCTGCGTGGCCTCGCAATCTCGCCAGACGGAGGGAAGGAGCAACCCGACGGGGGGACCTCCTGCCACACACCCCCCAAGCCAAAAAAATCCTGACCAGGGCCCCAGACCAGGGAGCGCTCTCGCCCAATCAGCTTCTGCACCAGTCAGGGGGGGGCGGGGAGGACGGGCTGCCTGGTCCCTACACTTTTGGCTGATACAGCGCTGCTGGCGTGGCTTGGCCGCTGTAATCTTACGTGTGCTACAGCAACTACGAGTAAAGGGAACATGCTCGCCGAGCTCCAGCGCGACGTCGCCACAGTCATGTGCCCTCGGACCCGGCCAAACCCCGGCCAACCATCTGTTCCGCTTATGTCACGCCGGCCGTTCTGGGACGCTCGCTCGCTGCGTGCCCCCTTTTTTTTCCCCTGCTGTTCCAGGCCACGTTCCGGAGGCCGCACTCGTATCTCACTCGTATCCTACTCGTGCCAATGGATTACTGCCTGTCTGGACCCCATCCCCCCCTTCCCAGCAGCTCGTATCACCCCACAGCTCATTTCGCTCAACCCGCGTATTCTAGCAACTTAAGACTCGTAATAGCGCCCGTTTTGCCCAGCTTGTGCCTGCCACGTGACTACTTGGCATTCTATCGACATACAACCGCACATATACGTACATGACAATCCTATCGTACTCCCGCCTCTCACCCTCCCGCCACCACCGCCAGTCCGTTGTAAATCATCCGCTTCACCGCGTAGAACGTGCCGCCCTGCCGCATCGCCGGCCCGCCGTCCGACGGCAGCCCAATGCTCTCAATCTCCACCCGTCCCGTCGCCGTCTTGCGCACTGCCACCGACCCGTCAATCACCAGCGTTCCCTCGCCCCGGAACTCGGCCGTGTGTCCCGCGCCCTGCATCGCCCGCCGCAGGTCCGCCAGCCGCAGCTCCCCGACGTGCAGCGGCTGCGTGCCCGCCCGTGCCGCCGCTACAGCACTCGGCGGCAGCACGTCGAGAGTCGGGAGCGACTCGGCTTCTGGTCTGACCGCTCGGTCCGTCCTTTCGCCTTGTGAATCGTCCTTGGGCGCCTCTCCTTCTCCCTCGCCGCCCATCAGCTGCCCCGTCATGGTCACGATCCCCAGCCCTCCCAGGCTCTGCCACCGCAGCTTCTTCACCAGCGAGTCCGCCAGTCGCACCACCCACGCGTGCGTGTCGACACTCGCGTCCACACTCAAGCCCATGGCCGGGCTGAACACGTCCACCTCGTCCGCTGCCACGCCCCGCTGCTTGCTCACCACATTGCGGTACCGCGCCGCCGCCGCCTCCGTCTCCGCCGCGCTGCCGCCCACCAAAATCAGCTTGCGCGGCTCCACCAGCGGCAGCAGCATCTCCAGGTTGCGGTCGGTGTGCAGGCCCGAGAAGTCCACGTAGCCAATCGCCATCTGCGCCGGCACCGCCTCGGACGTGAACACCAGCTTGGCCGGGCCCACCACCTGTGCCTGCTGTGCTTGCTGCTCGTCGTCCTCGTCGTCCTCGTCGTCGCTGCTGTGCCCGTATTTCTTGTCCTCCTCCTCCTCTTCCCGGTCGCCGCCTCGTCCGCGTCCCCGTCCGTCCAGCCGAGTCCGCCCTCGCGCCCCACCGCCGCCAATGTCCTCCCACTTGCGCTTCTTGCCCAGCCCGTCCATCTGCGACGCTTGCTCGTTGCCGCTGCCCTGCTGCTGCCGCCCCGGCACCATCGCCCCCCCCGCCTCGCCGCCCTCGCCGGCCTTGCCGTCCTCCTCGCGCTCTTCTTCCCGCAGGTACTCGTCCGCCCGGATCAGCTCGCCAAAGTCGTCGTTACGCTTCCGCCGCACCGCCACCGGGAACACCCGCTCGCGCCCCTTTTTGCCGCGTACATCAAAGTCGTAGTGGCCCCTCCGCTTGATGAGGATTGTCACCCCAAGGTCCTCATCCCTGAGCACCACCTTTTTGCGGCTGGCCTGCCCCATGGTCGTCGAGATGTTGAGCACCCTGCCCTGCCGCTCGCCGTCCGACTGCTCGTCCTCGTCCGATGAGGACGATGATGACGACACGTCGTCGCCCGCGTCAGCGAATGCCTCCAGCGATGTGGCCCCGCCCGCCTGCTGTGTCGCCTGCAGTTGCCGCTGCGTCGCCAGCCACTGTTGGTATAGTGACAGCTCCGCTCCGTCCAGTGGCACCTTACGGCTGTATCGGAACGCGAGCGCCCGCCCACCCGCCCATACTGTCTTGCCGTCGCCGCTGCCGGCTTCCTGCTCCTGGTCGCCCTTCCACCACTCCCACAGTGTCCGTGCCAGCGACTGCTGGTCGGCTGAGAGCGCGCCCGGCACTTCCGTCAGGAGCACCAGATTCTGGGGCCCGCCCACGATGCGTCGCAGTACCTCCTTGGAGAAGCCCCATTCCATCGATGCGTCGCTGGCCAGAATCACCTTGCCGCCGCCTGACGGCGCCTGGCTACTCAGAACCCGCTCGACCTGTGTCCGCCGCTCGAGGAGCCGCATGTGCTTCATGTCAAACGGCCCGGCTTCGCGGCCTTTGTTATCGTCGCCGCCCCCGCGACCGCGGCTGTTGTTCGACTGCTGTTTTGAGCCGTCGGCCACCGCCTCAAACTCCTGCACGATCCCCTCGTTCATCCACTCCAGCAGCGTCCGGGCGTGTCGCATCAGGCTCCCCGACGTGCGGCCGGCGAGATAGAGCTTGGATCGTGCCAGGACGCCCACGTCGCTGCCGCTGCCACTGCCGCCGCCGCTGCTGGCCGCCGCCGCATCCTTGCGCCATGCGTGCTCCAAGAGGTAGGCAAGCTCGAGGACGCGAGCACTCGAGTCGACCGGGAGGAGGACGGTGCCACCACGCGCGACACAGGCGCGGATGGTCTGCAGCAGGTTCTCGTCCCGCAGGCCTGGGCGCAGCACGGCCGGGGCGCGGCTGCTGGAGACGAGGGCTGTGGGTTTGCGCAGCTGCTCATTGACCTCGGAGCGGCCGGAGCCGGCACCGCCGATCCAGGCGGCGCCGGAAAAGACATTCTCCTTGTACTGGCCCCAGTCGACGCCGTAGACCACCGACTCGAGCCCGAGCTGGATGTGCCAGATGGTGCCGCCGAGGGTGCGGCCCGCGTTGTAGGCGGTGATGGTGAGGCCGTTGAGCGGCGGCAGGCTGGGCGGTGCTTGTGGTTGGTGCGGCTGTGAGTATTTGAGCTCGCGGATCAGGGAGAAGTAGCGGGTGATTTCGTCGGCCGTTGGGGCCGGCAACAGGAACTGGTTGTTCTCGGCCGACAGCGACTGCGAGTACGAGTACGAGGCCGAGGCCAACGACCCGCGGGGGATCGTCGTGGCCGCCAACGGCGTCGATGCGTAGAGGTCCTGCAGCAGCGTCCGGCCCAGATCGATGACCGGTTTCGTCGCGTAAATGGGAATCCGCACAAACTGCGGGAAGTTCTTGCAGCAGTGCGCAAAGGCCGCAATGTGCGATACCGTCGCGTGTGTCAGCAGCACCAGTGAGATGGTCGGCACCTGTCTAGCAAAGTCAGCCGCACCGCCCGGCCTCCGCCTCCCGTCACTCTTCCCAGAGTCCACCTACTTCTCCAGCTCCTTGAGCTTCTCTGGGTCAAACGACTCGTCCCAGCCCACGTCGATCAGCACCTTGACACCGCCGTCCAGCTCCAGCAGCGACTGCGACGCTGTCGACTCCGTCCGCGCCCCGAGCAGGGGAATGAACGTAAACATGGCGTCGTTTAGAGTCGTCAAAGTCGCCTAGTCGTCAAAGTCGTCTAGTCAAAGTCGTCTAGTCAAGTCGTCTATCCCTGTTGAGCATGCCTCCTCGTCTTCGCACGGCCGTGGTCGGTCGTGTCCGCCCGGAATGTCCTCTCGGTCGGCCTCTCTCGGCGGGTTCCTCTTCTGTCAATCGACGATCCCGTCTGTGTTGTGTGGTTCGTGATTCGAGATCTCGAAAATTTGAGCTGTCGCGTCGCCCAGCTTAAGCTTACAGGCAAGCCTGCAGTCGCGACCGTTTCCGGAACGGATCAACGTATCGGAACGAAATCGTGTCCAGACCACCGCTATGGCAGCGGCCCCGCAGCCTCGCACTGGATTGGGCGCAAATAAAGCCAATTCCAGCTCGCGGACAACGTGTCAACGCCCATTGCACCGCTTCCTCTGCTCCTCGCGAACAGGGCCATCTGCTCCCCAGAATCCTACGGCCCTATCATGGACCGTTCGCGTCGTCTGTATCACTGAATGGCCTCGGGATCTTCTGCAGAGAGCGCATCAGCGGCTCTACACCGCATTCGTTTTTGGCCGTCTTGTCTTTGAGAGTTGCTAATTGTACTATGGTTTTTTGCTAGCGTGTACTATATTTCGCTGATAAGAAGCTGATAAGGAAAAGATACATTTATGCCCTTCACAGCATAAGCCTACGTTCACAGCGTTTTGGGCCGTGGTGCACGGGACTACGCCACCTATGTAGCAGCAACGCGGAGACCTCCGTCGCAGTCAGCTTGACCTGCTACGGCAGCGACGGAGGCGCTTAACGCGATGCTACAAGGGCTACGCCTCCCCTACAGACACAGGCACAGGAGAATCTAGTCCCTTCGGACTGAATTCTATTTTATTTTATCTGGCATTTATTTTATCTGGCTATTGTAAAAGGGAGGAAGACTATAAGAAAAGAGGGAAAAATCTATAAAAACACACACTTACCGACCGGAGGATAGGGGCGCCCTACAAATAGCGGTGCTAAAACGGGTAACGCCCTACTATAACTTAGCGGCACTAGAAACCAAGATGCTTATAGGCTTGTATTTCATTCGGCAGTATTTACTTACGGACCCGCCTATAGTAATATATGGTTTTCTTATCAGCTGCTTATCAGCTGCCTATAGTACACGCTATGTAGCAAAAAACCATAGTACAATTAGCAACTTTCTTGTCTTGTGGCCACGACTTCTGTTCTGTTTTCCCTCGACCCTGTACGCGTGCACGCGACCTCCCGCCGTCATGGCCGACTATACCATGTTCCATGCCCTCGGCCAGGGCGAGCAACTCGACCCAAACGACCCCCGCCTCACGCAGCCTGCTGCACCAGCCTTCAACCCCCCCATCACCCCTCAGCCGTACCAGCAGCAACACTATGGACCGGGCGCGTCGTCTCTCGGTGTCCCACCACAGGGCCCGCCCATGAGCCGGTCAGCCAGCCCCTACGACCCGGTGTCGCTGGGCATGGCGGGCTTCGCCCCCTCGCGACCGACAACGGCTGATAGCAGCGGTCTGGCCGGCCAGATGGGTGGCATGTCACTCGGCAGCGAGGCCCACCACGCGGCGCGGCGGAAAAAGAAGGACCATCATGCGTACCACACAGTCGACGCGCCGGTGGGCCCGGCTATGGGCTTCACGGCGAACCCTGTCAGCGCAGAGCCGGTTCCTGGCTCACAGCTTCCAGGGTCGTCCAGCGGGCCATATGCCCCTGTCAACCCCACAGACCCGGCCAGCTTTGCGGCACGAGGCAGTGGGGCGACGGCGCAGGACGACACCGGGGCGGCACCGGCGGTGGTGCCGGCGTCAGGCCAGCAAAAGGTGTCGCTCGACGACATCCCGAGTGTGCCCCTGGCACGCGACACGGCGCAGCTGCACTACCTCAACAACGTGTATCCGACGTTTGAGCGACATGTGCCGCCGCCGGCAGCGGTCTCGTTTGTGGCGTTTGACCAGGGCAACGCATCGCCCAAGTTTGCGCGGCTGACCATGAATAACATCCCAGCCACAGCCGAGGGCCTGCACGGGACGGGCCTGCCGCTGGGCCTGCTGTTGCAGCCGCTGGCACCGCTGCAGGCCGGCGAGTCGCCGATTCCCGTGCTCGACTTTGGCGAGGCGGGCCCACCGCGGTGTCGACGGTGCCGGGCGTACATCAACCCGTTCATGGTGTTCCGGTCGGGCGGCAACAAGTTTGTGTGCAACCTGTGCACATACCCCAACGAGACGTCGGCCGAGTACTTTTGCGCCACGTCGCCACAGGGGGTGCGGATCGACCGGGACCAGCGGCCGGAGCTGTGTCGCGGCACGGTGGAGTTTGTGGTGCCCAAGGAGTATTGGACGCGGGAGCCGGTGGGCCTGCGGCTGCTGTTTGTGATTGACGCGACGCAGGAGGCGTATAACAAGGGCTTCCTCGAGGCGTTCTGCGAAGGCATCTTGGGGGCGCTCTACGGCGGAGACGCGGACGGGGAGGCAGGCGAGGACGGCGAGGCGCGGCGGAACATTCCCGCCAATGCGCGGGTGGGCTTTGTCACGTTTGACAAGGAGGTGCAGTTTTACAACGTCAGCGTACGTTCTTGGCGGTGGTGGGTGATGAGCGGATCCGAGGACGAAAAGCTGACATGCACAGGCCAATCTGGAGCAGGCGCAGATGATGGTGATGCCGGACATTGAGGACCCGTTTGTGCCGCTCAACGAGGGCCTGTTTGTGGACGCGTACGAGTCGCGGGCGGTGATCTCGTCGCTGCTGACGCGGCTGCCGCAGATGTTCTCGACGATCAAGAACCCGGAGCCGGCGCTGCTGTCGACGCTGAACGCGGCCATCTCGGCGCTGGAGGCGACGGGCGGCAAGGTGATCTGTTCCATCTCGTCGCTGCCGACGTGGGGGCCGGGCCGGCTGTTTCTGCGGGACGACGGCAAGCACATTGGCGGCGAGCTGGACAAGAAGCTGTACACGACGGAGCACCCGGGGTGGAAGAAGGCGGCCGAGCAGATGGTGGCGGCGGGCATCGGGGCGGACTTTTTCATGGCGGCGCCGTCGGGCGGGTTCCTGGACGTGGCGACGATCGGCCACGTGTCGGCGACGACGGGCGGCGAGGGCTTCTACTACCCGAACTTTGTGGCGGGCCGGGACAACGCGAAGCTGTCGGCCGAGGTGCGGCACGCGGTGACGCGCGAGACGGGGTACCAGGCGATGGTCAAGGTGCGGTGCTCCAACGGGCTGCAGGTGTCGGGGTACCTGGGCAACTTTGTGCAGCACGCGTTCGAGGGGGACCTGGAGATGGGGACGGTGGACGCGGACAAGGCGATTGGGCTGACGTTCAGCTACGACGGCAAGCTGGACGCGAAGCTGGACGCGCACTTCCAGTCGGCGCTGCTGTACACGACGGCGGGGGGCGAGCGGCGGGTGCGCTGCAGCAACGTGATTGCGAGCGTGAGCGAGAGCGCGCGGGAGAGCCTCAAGTTTGTGGACCAGGACGCGGTGTGCGCGATCCTGGTCAAGGAGGCGGCGGGGCGGCTGGGGCACACGGCGGCGACGCTGCAGGAGGTGCGGCAGGGGCTGACGGAGCGGGCGATCTCGGTGCTGGCGGCGTACCGCAAGAACCACGCGTCGCAGTCGCACCCGCCGTCGCAGCTGATCATGCCGGAGCGGCTCAAGGAGTTCAGCATGTACGTGCTGGGCATGCTCAAGAGCCGGGCGCTCAAGGGCGGCGGCGAGGCCACGGACCGGCGCGTGCACGAGCTGCGCATGGTGCGCGGCATGGGGGCCGGCGAGCTGAGCGTGTACCTGTACCCGCGCATCCTGGCGCTGCACAACCTGCAGCCCGAGGAGGGCTTTGCCGACGCCGAGACGGGCCAGCTGCGGCTGCCGCCGGCGATGCGCGCCACCTTTGCGCGCGTCGAGCCCGGCGGCGTCTACCTGGTCGACAACGGCCAGCAGTGCCTGCTGTGGCTGGAGAAGCAGACGTCGCCCAACCTGCTGGCCGACCTGTTTGGCGACGCCCACCAGACGCTGCAGAGCCTCGACCCGTACGCGTCGGCGCTGCCGGTGCTGTCGACCCACCTGAGCGCCCAGGTCCGCAACATTCTCGAGTTTCTACGCACCCTGCGCGGCTCCAAGGGCCTGACCGTGCAGCTGGCCCGGCAGGGCCTGGACGGCGCCGAGTTCGAATTTGCCCGCCTGCTGGTCGAGGACCGCAACAACGAGGCGCAGAGCTACGTCGACTGGCTCGTGCACATCCACAAGGGCGTGCAGCTAGAGGTGCGTTGACCGTGGGGGATGGGCAGATGCCTTGTGTCAGGCGCGCGAAACATTGATATGGAATGCTGACTCAGCCAACACATGCAGCTCGGCGGCGCTCAGCGCAAGCGCGAAGACTACGGCGACGGCTCGTCGTTTGCCGGCCTACGGCCGTCGTATTGGTAGGGAACAAGAGAGGGAGGGGCATGATGGGAGAGGGCGTCCAGAAAGCGGAGGCGGAAGCGAGAGCGAGGGCCATTACGAGTAGAGAAGCGCATGATTGTGATTTGTGACTGCTCCAAATTCTGATTCCGCGGACTCGCCCGATTCTGACCTCTCGGAACCATTGCCGCGCCTGCCTTGCTTTCTGTTTTGCGTTTCCCTCTCCAAAAGAACAAAAAAGACAAAAAAGACACGTCATTTTAAGCCCAGCTCAGCTCGCCCCTAGCGCGTGTGCACGTGCTGTGCTACGAGTCCTCCAAAACTCCATCCGTGGACCCAAGCTCGTATCAAACTCGTTTGAAATCACCGAACTCTCAGCTAGCCCCGCCCCTCCAGGAAATAGTGCTGATTTGGGGCGCGGGTTGGCCGTGGGGCCCAATATTTGCGCTTTTGCATTTTGTGGGATGAAACACAAGCTGAGCTGCGCCCGACCCAGGCGGGCGATGTGCGATCCTGCGGTGGCAGAGACCGATCTGCGAGGTGAGCGACATCGTGGAGCCGGACGGCTAGCGCCTTGCTTTCTTTTTTTCTTTTTTCTTTTTCTTTTTATTCTTTTCTTTTCTTGTCTTTCTTTCCTTTTCTTTCTTTTCAACCCTGGCCCTGTCTGATGCGCGGTGATGAAGAAGCTGTCATAAGAGGCCAACCGACTAGCCAGAAGAAGCACAAGGAGACGAGCCGGAATGCACGGCCAGAAAGGAGAGCCGACGGCCCACACAGCTGGAATGAGGGGATGACCAGAGTCTGGTCCAGCTGGCCGCCGTCCCGCCAGCCTCGGATTTCTCCGTCTCTGTTGTTTTGGCTCGTTTTGGCTCTCTTTTCGGCCGTCTCGTTTCTGCCGTCTGTCTTCGCCCGCCTCTGTCTTGTCCCGTCTCGTTCTGCCCCTCTCCCTCTCCCCCTCTCACTGCCTCTCTTTCTCCCGTCTCCCGTTTCCGTCTCCCGTCTCACGGCTCCCGTCGCCTTCTTCCGTCTCTTTCTACCCCTTTTTCTCCCTATCCCTCGCCTAGATTGTCCATCCACGGCTAGTCCGTTCCCCCCCCCCCCTTGCTTCGTGGAGAGCCCGTTCTGGCCCCAAGCCCGTGGACGTGGCGCTGGGGACTTTGTCGGCTCGTCGGGCGTCCGGTGGTCACCAGCATGATCGACACCTTGTTTCTTGGGGCTGTAACTAGCGCTGGATCCGCTCCTCTGGCGCGGATCCACGGCCGTGCCCGGTAGACATTCCTATTTGACCAGCCGACCACTTTCTCAACCCCCCCTTCTCGTCACAGCGGCACGCATGGTCTCGAGCTGGTTTCTTGATTTCCTTCTTCCTGGTCTCTACAGCGGGTCCAGCTGCTGCCTCGCGCCGGCTGGCCGAAGCAGCCGTCGCCGCGCTGGCCGACAAGCCAATCCGAGCAGTCGCTGCACACAGTCTAATTCCATAATTCCATCGTCGTCCCGCAATCTCCCCTTTCCCATTGGGTATTCCGTTTTCGCTACACCCTCTCGTCCGCCCTCGCGTCCTCCGTGCCCCGCCGTGATCTCTCCCCCCCCCCCCTTACATGGGGCTCATCAGTGTCCCCAGGCCATAGCGTGGATCCGGCTGGGTGAGGACGCGCTGGATCTCGTCTTCGGAAAAGATGTAGCTGAAAATGTCCATGTCGGTCGGGGTGGAGGACGACGAGGACGACGAGTAGCTCGAGCTCGAACTCGTACTCGAGCTGCTGCTGCTCGACTTGCTCTTGCTCTTGCCGCCGTGGCGGCTCTTCTTGGCCAGGTCGTCCTGGATCAGACGCACGGTGCTCTGGCTGGCGTCCTCAAACACAAAGGCGACGGACTGGATGCGGCCGCGCAGCTCCGAGTCCCACAGCACCACCTCGCGCCACAGCTCGGCCATTTCCTGCGGCGGGTTGCGGTAGCCGTTGCCGAGGCCAAAGTCGCCCACCACCAGATGGGCATAGCCCGAGTGAGCGCAGATGCGTAGTGCCGCCCGTAGCTTGTTCTTGACCATGTCACGCTCCTCGGCAAACGAGTACTTGGTGCCGTTCTGCGTCAGCTTGGGCCACCGCACCGGAGGCACCGAGCACACCGGCAGCACGCCCCATTCCTCCGGCGCGAGCTTGTCGTAGCGGTCGTGGGGGCCGCGGAAAACCACCACCTCCTCGGACAAGATCCCCCCCTCGATCGGGATGGGGTAGTTGGTTGCCCCGTAGCTGTCCTGGCCCGGCGTCGCCAATGTCGCCGACAGCGTGCTGCGCCGGCACAGCCGCTCTTCGTAGCCGATCACCCCTGTCTCCCAGTCGCCGCCCGCCCGTTTGTCGTTGGCCGCGCAAACAAACGGCACCGGTACAACTTCACCCGTCTGGGCCGCCAGGTGGGCCTCCCATTCCAGCGCCATCTTGACCGGATCGCCACTCCGCACATCTGTTGGCGCGTTAGCCAAGGGCTGCTAGTCCAGTGGGGAGGGGCCCTGCTAGCTTACAAAAGGTTGGTGCCCGGAAAAAAGGCCGTGGGAACTGGCTGAAGTCAAACTGCTCCAGCGGCTGCGCAAAGAGCGTCGAGTGCATCTTGTATATGTGGCCGTAGTTGGCCCGGATCATGGGAATGTATGTCCGTCGCGTTTCCGCCGCGACCTCGGAGGCCTTTGGCTTGGCCCGTGAGGTAGACATGGGGGAGGATGGAGTGGGCAGAGGGAAGAGGGGAGGGGAGGAGGGAGAAGGCGTCGTGCAAAAGACAGACGCCGAGACAAGATACACCGAGACGAAGAGGAAAGTTGTCGAAGAGGCAAGGTGTCGAAGAGAAGACGGGGTGCAAATAGATGGGAGTGAAAGACGATGCAGTAGGAAGACGAGGAGGAGGGATGACGATACAATAAGACGATATGGGGAGACGAGCGGGAAGGAGGATCGTAGAAGAGAAGAAGAGGGGCCAAAGACGTTTTCAGCTGGACGTGCACAGCGTACAGAAAGGGAGTGAACTTCATCCGAACATTTCGACGCTACGAGGCGGACAAGGCCTTTTATACTCAGGCAAGGCATGCCTGATCTGTCAGATCGATCCGTTCCCCCCAATGGGACACCCGCCCGATCTACACTAGCACGGGTTTCCACTACAAGGCGAGCGAGTCCAGAGAAAGACACTTGCTATGGGGAGAGGGGGGGGGGGGACAAAAGAAAGCAAGACCCTCGGTGAGAAGTGAGGCTGCCACGGTGAGGGTTGTGCGTGTGTTGGTGTGCTGTGTGTGTGTGTGTGTAGTCGCTGTCGGCTGGCGCTAGCGACACCCAGACACAAGGGGAAAAGAACAGGCAACAATGCAGACAACAGAAAGGGACAGGGTCAGAGAGAAATCGCCCGGAACGCAAGCTAGCGGCCTCCAAGCGAGCAGGGTGCCGACATTGTGTGTTACGCCTTTTTTCCCCGTCTGGCCGGATTGTCTCAAACACGGCCAAGAGAATAGAGAAAGCGAAGGGAAAAAAAAATATTGCTAAAATTGCCAAATCAAGCAGAGGGGAAAAAAGAAATAAATGAAAAAAAGGAGAAGGAGAAAACGACAGAAAAAACGGGCAGACTGCTGCGCCCTGCTGTCCTCGGCGCATTCAGCTGGGCACGTCACCAGGCCCGTCCAATCTGCCGTCCTGACCTTTTGCCCTGTCCCCCACGCACGGCGTGCGCGAGCCGTAGACAGATGACCATGGACAGGTCCCCCTCCTCTCCCTTCTCTCCCTCTTCTCCCCCCCCCCCCTCAGGAAAAAGCTGTCGTACCGGCCGTCCGGCCAATATGCTGTGTGCTGCAGCAGATGCGAGATCCCGTGCCACCACATGTCGTAAATCTAGACACGCCTAAGCCAGCCCGTCTCAGTAGCGCCGCCACCCGCACAGGGCAGGCCAGCCGGTCGCAGCCGCAGCCGCAAAGCAACACCACCCACACGCCCACACCCACACCCACACCCACACACCCACTGGGCGGCGGCCGGAAGCTGGAGATTGGCCTGTTTCGCACAAGCGAGAGCGAGAGCCGTCCGGGCTGTCCGCACGTCGCTTCCGTCCCCTTTCCCTTTTCACACGCTCGCTCACTCGCTCGCACGCTCGCTCACGCTCACCCTCTCTTTCGTCCGTGGCCGCAGGCGTCGCACCACGGCCGAGACAGGGACGCCTAGGGAGGGAGGGGCGTGGTCGCCGTCCGTCTGGTCATCTGTCGACCCCATCGCCTGCCAGAACGGCACGCCGGACCCCGACCCGAACCCTTCAGCTGGCCTGGCCGCTGGGCTGCAGCGGCGATCATAGGGGTCCTGGGCGATGATCGCCGTCGTTAGCGGCTGCCTTAGCGCTGTGCATCCCGCTTTCTTGCCCTGTCCGGGAAGCGCCCTGGGCTGGGGTTTCGGACAGAGGTTTCAAGCCCAAAGCAGTATTGGCTCCCCTAGGGAACTCTGCATTGTTCCCCGTCTCCGGGCCACGCCCCCCTTTCCCCCCTTCCCCTAGTCGTTCTGTCTGGTCGTTCCGCTGCCCATCGCCTGACGTCGCTTCGCCGCTCCGAATCTGTGAATCTGTTGTACTATCGGCTTGAGCCGCGGCTCTTTCCGCCGGATTCCAACTCCCTCCTCCCTCCGAAAGGCGGGGCCACTCGGCCGACGTCTTGTCGGCGGCCACAAGAAACCATCCAGCGAGACCGGTCGACGCGACATGATCGACGCGAGCCCGCAGACGGGCAACACGGCTGCAGGAACGTGGCCTCGTGCCGGCCGGTGCAACATCAATGACACCACAAAGGCGCGTTCGAGCTGTTGTGGGACCGCGATGCCTTGCGGGTCCCGTCGCAAAATACAAACGCCGCGCCGAAGGCGGTCACATGCGGCAGAAATATGCCCAGCTTCCCGGGCCAGCTCTTTGGGGCCCGCCGCGACACCTCGGCCGGCTCCCCCGTCCACCCCCGCCCCGATCGAACCATGCCGGTCCTCCTGCCTGTGCTGCAGACAGCCTCGTCCCGGACGGCGGCCGCCGTATGGTCTACGGCGGCCGCGGCGACACGAACAGCCCGCTGGCCCACCAATCGCCGGTCTTTTTCGCACACTTGTGGCCGTCGCCACAACACCCCCCAGCCGACCTCCGTGGCAGGCTTCCTCGGCTGGCGGCCGGATGCGCCCGTGGCTGGCGTCGCCGTCGACGGCTTTGTGCGCTCTGTGCGCACCATGAAGGCCTACTCCTTTGTCACGCTCGGCGACGGCTCCTCGCTCGCCCCCTTGCAGGCCGTCGTCCCGGCCGCCCTGGCGGATGGGTGCGTTCTCCTCCTGTCCCGCCCTTCTCCTCTGCGACAACACAGTCTCTGACCGGTGTGCAGCCTTGCCAATGGCGCTGCTGCCCGTCTATGTGGTGCCTGGACGCCGTCGCCTGCCGCCGGCCAAAGCCACGAGCTCCGCGTCGAAACGGTCGAGATCCTGGGACCCTCGGATGCCAAGGTGGGCTTGCTCGGGCCGTGCTCTTCCCTGCATGTACTCTTGTCTCTGACCGCCTCTCCCCGCAGACCTTTCCCATCCAGAAAAAGTACCAGACGCCCGAGTTCTTGCGCACGTTGCCACACCTGCGGCCTCGCGTGCCCTTCAACACCACCCTGCTCCGCCTGCGCTCCGACGTCATCGCCTCTGTCGGCCGCTTTTTCGCCGAGCGCGACTTTGTGCAGACGCACCCGCCCGTGCTCACCTCGTCCGACTGCGAGGGGGCCGGCGAGGTGTTTACCGTCTCCGCCGGCGGCGACCCGGCCTCGCCCTTTTTCCGCCGCCCAAAGTACCTCACCGTGTCGACCCAGCTGCACCTCGAGGCGCTGGCCCAGGCCGTCGGCCACGTCTGGACCCTGGCTCCCACCTTCCGTGCCGAGGAGAGCGACACGCCCCGCCACCTCAGCGAGTTCTACATGCTCGAGGCCGAGACCGCCTTTGTCGACAGCCTTGACCAGGTCATGGACCTCGCCGAGGACCTCCTGCGTGCCGTCGCCGCCGACCTGCAGGCCAGCCGTCTGGCTGCCGACCTGCTCGCCGCGCCTGGCCGAGACCGCCGTGAGCGGGCCGACCGCACGCCCGTCGACGACGTCCAGCGCCGCTGGCTTGGACTCACCCACCCCAGTCGCTGGCCTCGCATCACCTACGCCGACGCCCTCGCACTACTCGAGGCCGCCCCCGTCTCGTTCGAGCACCCCCCCAACGCCGCCGACGGCCTCCATACCGAGCACGAACGCTACATTGCCCAGACCGTCGGCGCCGACGGCCACACCCCCGTCTTTGTCACTCACTACCCCCGTGACAGCAAGGCCTTTTACATGCGGCCCTCGGTCGCCGATCCCACCACCGTCGACTGCTTCGACCTGCTCGTCCCCGAGTTCTGCGAGATCGCCGGCGGCTCCATGCGCGAGCACCGTCTGTCCGAGCTGCTCGCCGCCATGCAGGCCCGCGGCATGCGCGTCCCCCCTGCCGGCGACGCCGCTGCGGCGGCGGAGCACCAAGGCCAGGGTCAGAACGCGGACCAGGACCAGGACCAGGACCAAGACCTGGCCGGCGACCTCGACTGGTACGTCGACCTGCGGCGCTGGGGCTGCCCTCCCCACGGCGGGTTCGGCATCGGCTTCGACCGGCTGCTCTGCTATCTATCGGGCGTACAGACGATCCGTGACACGGTCTCATTTCCCCGATGGTTTGGTCGGTGCGACTGCTAAGCGGCGTCTGGGGCGGCCGGGGGGGAAGAAGGGGGAGGGGGGGCAGGGGAGCCATCGAGGGAGTGGCCGGCAAACGACTGGCAACCACACGATGGAGGCGCTGGAGATCGCCGGCCGTTGGAAGGGCGGGAGAGCAGAAAAAAGAGATATTACCCGAACGACGACAGCACACGACAGCAAACGCCAACGCAAGGGAGATAACCGTGTACGACATGACAGAAAGGACACCCTGGCTCTGCTACTACCTATGTCCGTCACGCCGTCTCGTCTGCAGACGCAGCTAGACGGTCCCGTGACCACGCGCTGCCGGATAGGGTATACGGAGCACAGTGACGCCTCTGGGCAGCACGGCACGACAGCCGGCGGCGTCGCACTGCATCGGCCCTGCTCGTCGCTCGTGTCTACGGACGAGGGGCATCCCTGTGTCGGTTCTACAGAGTCATCCGATCACTGCGGTCTGTGCTGCGTCACCGTGTGATTTCCGCTGGTCGGCCGGAGAAACAGGACCAGAGACAGGGACGCTTTGGCCCCGGTCTTTGCGGCCACCCGCGAAAATAAGAAGTGGCTGCAGCTGTCGACGGCGTGTTGGGACTGCGGATGCTGCCTCGGTTGTCTGGGCTGTCTGGGCTGTCTAGGCTGTCTGGGCTGTCTGGGCTGTCTGGGCTGTCTAGGCTGTCTAGGCTGTCTGGGCCGTCTGGGCCGTCTGGGCCTGTGCCACTGTCCTTACGGCCGGGGTAGAAGCGAGCGATGGACGAGGGGCTGCGCGGCAGCAGAGAGGGTGAGACGAGAGCCGGAAAACACCCCGTGGCTCGTGGCTGTGGACGTCGTGCGGCGGAACCCCAAAACAGCTTCGGGTCAGAGCGTTCAGACTAAACAAGACATGTAAGCCAAGGCTTCGGCTGTCAGAAAGAAGGGACCACCATAACCCGGAAATACGGCCTTCGGCTACAACGCCAAGGTCGACCCGCCGACGGCCTGCATCGTCGTACGTGGTCATACGTCGCGACCGACCAGGCGAAGGGGGCCGTTCTCCAGAAGGGGGCAAGGACCACTTCCTTCTCCGTACTCGTATCTTGTAAGAACAGAACCGCCATTCTATACCCGGCACGCCGCGTCAACGTTCCGTGATGCGTCGCCCCGTCAGACTTTAGCTTAACTTTGTCCCCGACTGCATATATTGCCAATTAATCCAACTTTGTGCTCTAGGGCCCCCTCGGCTGCAGGCCGTGCTATCGGTAAGTTATCCCTAAAGCTTAAAGGAAGGTTTTAAAAAATTAGCTGCCACGCGTCCCCTTCTTCAGGGCTGGATCCGCCTCAGTGGGGAGGGGGAAGGAGCGAGACGCCTTGCCCCTTTGGTCCCAGTCTGCCCATGATATTGGCTGCCATTACGCGTCTCCGACGCTTGACACTAGAATTCGGGAAGGAGCACGGCAAGCTAGTTATTATGCTTTGTTTCGTCCTGGCCCGATCACGCTTTGTACGGAGTATTGTGAGGCTTGCCCGCCCAAAAAGTAGGTGTGCGTGTGCGTACGTCGCATGCGTGTGCTGTTGCACGCACGCACGCACGCACAACCTGTGGCTTTGTGCCGGCTGCCACCCTAGACTGCTTCGGGGCACTCTTAACGAGCCTACGGACAAATCCTCGCAAATCCTCGCAATGGCGCCCGTCTGTCAGAATCCAGCACAACCCTAATGCGCTCCATCGGTCGGTCACGAGATGCTTCTTATGCCTCGAACCAGTTGCTCCGCTGCTAGCGTCAGCCGAGGCAGGTACAAAGTACATGCGTCCAATGAGGGCAAACCAGCGCAACACGACATGAACAAGCTCAAAGCAAGGAAAAAGGTTATCAGGAAAAAGCGAGTGGGCCGAACTGTATTTAGTGATACCCGACCCATGATTGGCCGCCCGTCCAAACGGCCTCTTGGCCGCCCAGGACCACAGGATCAGGCCGCATGACCCGGCCGTCCTTTGTCCTTTTTTGCGCTGCTGACCTCGCATACTTTTTCTTGTTGTGCAGAGGCCAGCCATGGCTTGTACTCGTAGTGCATTCCATTTGAGGTTGAAACCGATCGCTGGGCCAAATGCTAAAAGTGCGACGGGGATAAGGTGAGGGCGGCAAATACGGCACATGTGCCAGGGCCACATACCCACATGGCGGGAGAGCCAAGGTCTGCACCTTATCCACAAGACGCTAAAAGGAGGAGGCCGCGTCAGCTCGTGGAGGACGCGTGGGTCTGAAGTTTAAGAAGGGGGGCTAAAAGTGGGACGAGGGGGGGTGAAGATGGCCGATGCAGGGATGGCTGCGATGCTGCTGAAAAGACGAGCTTGCGTGGACGGTCAGAAAGAAAATGAAAAGGAGCGTCGCCAATACGAAAGGGGAATCCCTGGTTGGCACACGGGACCGAAGATGGTCGACGGACGATACGAGTACGAATCCTCAGGAACAGCAGATGTACGGGGTGCGATACGAGCAAGCCATGTCCGTCCGCGCCCGCAACGGCGCTGACAAAAACGGATATTCTGACACTGCGCTTTCTGCGGAAGGGCGCGGACGGAATGGGTCGGGTTTCCTCGTAATGCTCGTACTCCGACAGGAACGGATACTCGGCCTTTCCCATACTAGCCCACAATGTCCCAACACGCATTCATATGCAATGCCGTGATCGACACACTACGAACCTGTAAGACAGTGGAAAAAGAAAGTCTACTCGTACATACTCTAAAAGATATCGGGCTAAAAAACATGCTCGTACCATTTCATTCCGTGCTGAATGCGGGAACCGTGCATGCGAGGCGACACATTCCCAAAATGGACCTATCACGTTGGCCGTTCTTCTCGAACCCTTCGAACCCTAATCCGCAGTCGTGCACATCGCGCTCGCATAATAAGCCTGCGCACGGCCGCGGGCGGGCTTACCGTCGATGACTGCAATCGTACTGGTAGGCGAGAAGACAGGTTCTGTGCACACCGTCTTGGGGGCCAATGGCGCAGCGTTCTGGCCGCGCGCTGCCAAGCCTTGGCCCGCTCCAGCAGGCTTGTCCCCAGCGAATTAAGCTTAAGCAGTCTTGGGCATGGCTCGGGATCGTAGAGGGGAGGGTGTGGGCTGTCTCGAGGGAGGCCCATCCCTGGAGGGGGGGTGTGCTTGTAGGAAGGCTCCTTCCCCCCTCCCCCCCGGTCGCCAGTACGAGTACGAGGCCTCGTACGACGGATTTGCCAGGACTGAAATTGCGCTGGTCGGAGTGGCTCGCACCTTGCCCGCAACCTGTTCCTGCCGTTCTTGGCCGACTTGGGGCATAAGGAGCAAATATGTACGAGTACATTTGCGACGTAATAATGCAGGTATCCTACCCCCAAGATACAAGCCAAAGCTGTGCGCCCTGTTACTCAGCGGGCTGACGAGGCCCCCTCGCCGGCCGCCACTTCTCTCGGCCTGTTCGGTCTCTCGTAGCAAGCGAGACCACCGGGGCATCGAGGCCAGCCGATGACAGCCACTTACGCCCGAACGCCACTACAGTTGAGTGTGCTCGTATTATCGCTGTGCATGTACGAGCATCATGTGGGGTTTTGGTGCCCTGTGGCCGGCCGTCAGCACAACCACAGCAACGCGAGGCGACAAGGCGGCGAGACAAGGAGATGACGATGTGACGGGACGAATGAGGAATGTCCGATGCATTTCGACAGGGCGGCATCGTCTCGTCTGAGCCGCCAAGACGCCAAGACGCGTGTGCAAGACACTCTGAAAAAGGGTACGAGTACGAGTTCAATCGCAAAGGGGAAGGACAGCGTGCAAGTGCGCACAAAGTTGAATTACGAGTAAAGCCACATTGCGCCATTCCATGGTCGGGCTGGGTGTTTGGCCCCACCGCCGTGAGCTAATTCTTCTCGTTTGCGTGGATAGTTGCGTATGCCCTGTGGCTGTGAGCGCGTACGAGTAAGCTAAAAAAGGTAATTTCACCAAGCGGACAGGTGGGCGGAAAAAGCCAGAATAGGCTTTGTTGCCGCAGAGCTTGTCGAGCACAAGAGACACGCCGTAAGATACTAGCCGCCCCGAGGGCAACGTCGTTTTACGAGGGAAATTGGGTGTGCGAGTACGCCATATATAATCACTCGTATGGGAGTGTCGTGCAATACCGATGCACATTCCAGACGGGACGCGTCACACTGGACACAGATCGGCTCGACCGATCCCTCGAGATTGGGCAAGTCGCAAAACGTTGCAAAAGACGCAAAAGTCGCAAAAGACGCAAAAATAGGTGTCGTACGTATGCACTCGTATTTCCTTTCCATGGTTCCAACAAAAAAAGTCAAAAGCCGGCTTTCGGTCAGGCCGGGGGGGAACCACAGCGCGTTCGTCCGAGGTCTCTCTGAGAAACGAATGAGAACGGACGGGCTGTAACAACCGAGAAGGGGCCGACAGCCCCAACGGCACGCAGCCAATTGCTGCGGTGTGCCCCGTAGATAAAAATTTTAAGCTTGAAATGCGCCAAGTCCGCTGTGAGAAACAGCAAAGTCGATTAAGGGCCCCGGCCGACTGGCCCCTGTGGACCGGTCCGATCGGCGTGAGATACTCGTAAAAAAAAGCAGCAAATTGCGCATACGAGTCCGGATACGAGTCCCTCCGTGCCTGCGTGCATACGATTACGTTGCCGCTCTCCGTGCCTCCTGGCCGCATTAGGGCTTCTACGAATATGAGGATTCGTACACTGTCTCGTTCTTTTGCTTCTGGCTCTGCCGCACGCAGCGCGGCCTCGCCAAGGCCGACAGTGGGCACCGCTGCACGTCTGTACGCGGCATTCTTCCTGGAGCGGCAAGGCGTGCAAACTATGGTAGCAGGTCTAGGTGCATATTACGTATGCATCCAGACCGACTGACTTCGCCCGTCGCAGGCGCGCCGGACGGCTTTAGGCTGGCTTTGCGATGTATCTTATCTTTTTACGTCCGGCGCTCGGCAGTTCGCCTGGCACCTTTATTTCCCTTGCAGACCGTCTGGGCTCGGGCGGCTTTGCTCGCAAAATACACGGAGGGAAACGCTCGCTAGCCCGGAGGAGGTGGGGCAAACCTTTTTTGGCAGATATTCTCGTTGATAGGGAGTGGGCCTTTCTACAGCACGCCCCCAGGCCACACGGCCTGCACGCCCCCTCCCACTTTTCGCTCCCCACAAAGAGCCACAAAGTACGAGACAAGCTCGTACGCAGCATCTCCGCCAGGAGCGATAGCAGGACCACAATTACGCGTGGCTTTGTCAAATATCTCTTGTTTAATGTTTTGCCATCGTCAAACGGACCGTCTGTGTGCACTTACGACGCCCTGCCAAACGGCCCTTGTGATACACCCACACCTCCCGGACTTGCCAAGGTTGTCCCACTTGCTGCCGCGTTCCCACAGCACAAAAGAAACAGAACAGAGAGAGGAAGCGTGTGTGTGTGTGTGTGTGTGAGAAAAAAAAGAGGAGTCGTATACAAAGTACGAGTACAACCAAGAAACGGCCTCCACTTGGTATTACGTCCTGCTATCTCATCAAGCAGTCTGCCAAGCCCTGGGCAAAGACGTCAACCGGCACAAGTAGACCAAAAAAACGGATGAGGCAAGCATACGGAAAATGAAATAGCCTGTCGGGCCAGATTGCTATCCTATCGAGAATCGGACGGCTGGCCAGCTTCTTCTTCTTCCTCCTGCATCGTCATGATCCCGGCTCCTTCGGCTTTGAGGTATGTGTCTTTTGCGTTTGCGCGTTCTGCATCCATCTCCTGTATCGCTCCTGCCCATTGCGCTCCTGCGTCTCGCCCCTTCCTACGACGTCTCCTTGTGTCGCTTTCGCCGACGCGGCATCGTCAATCCTCTGCGGAAGCCAACAGCAGCTCGGCAGCTATTGCGCCCATGGACCGATCAAGAAGTACTCCGTACAACACACCGGACGACAAGGCAAATTGGCAATGCTGCGGCTCTCGCCGAGAATGTCGCTGCAGAAAAGAAAAAAAAACCGGCTTCACCTCTCCAATCGTTTGGGACATTCAAGCGCTCGACTTTAGTCCGGGCGGCCCTGACCAGCCTGTCCTCCTCCGGTTGCCCCATCTGCGTGCGCGGCCTCTGGGTCCTGGCCCATCTCGAAGTCCTCCGCGTTTCGCCCACAGGCGGGACGGGCCCACACCCCGAACAGCCATCGCCAGAGTACTCGTACAGCCCGACCATCTCGCTTCCTCTTCTCCTGCCCCCCCCCTTAGACTGTTACCCTCCTCGACCCCCTATAACCTTGAGATCGTCACTATCCCGCACCTTTATCCTCCGTTTCAGATCCCTCCCAACCCGGCTCGACTACAGCGACAGCTCGTATTAACGAGAACGCAAGCAGCTAACGTCATCCAGCACACTCGCCCACCGCACAGGCCTCCACGACAACGTTCCATCTTGCTCACACCTTCTCGTACGAGGACTTCTGTTCGTCTGCGGCTACCTTTTACCCTGCACGTTCTGCACGCCAAGGCGAGCCGGCCGATCATCTAGCGGCACCCTGGTCGTGGCATGCCGCGCATCGTCTGCTGCTCGTCTGTCACTCCCTCTTTGCCGCGTGGCCTGTCGCATCGTCCTGCCGCCGGCAAGCTTATTATAGCATTGGCTTCGACCACCCGCCCCCTGGCCGCCTGATCAGCCTCACCGGACGGTCCCCTGGCGCGTTGCGAGCTCTCGACTTCTTCTCGGCCAGATCTGCCACACTGCAGGTGCCTCACTTGTACACATCACCACCGACACGACTCAACTGTCTGAGCACTTCTACGCGCACCCTCACCACCCCCTCGATCTCCCTCAGCTCGTGCACGCAATCGGGCGAACAAGCAACACACACCCGGGTCACCACGCCCACCGACATCCGCACACCATGACGGCACAAAAGCACCCCATGGAGACGTACCACGGCGTCGTCCGTACGCCCGCCGACGCAATCAAGCTGTTCGAAGCCTGCCGACTCGGCCTGCTGCCACGCGTGCAGCGGCGGTTGTCCGAGAAGGAGCGGCAAGCCATCCGCTCCGGCTCCGTTTTCGTCTGGGACGAGCGCGAGGCCGGCATGCGGCGATGGACCGACGGCAAGTCCTGGAGCGCCAGCCGCGTCTCTGGCAGCTTCCTCACCTACCGCGAGATGGAAGGGAAGCGTGGCAGCGGCTTCAACACCATGCGCCGCGTCAGCGGCAAGACCCCCGACTCGTCCGGCCGTGGCAGCGACGAGGACCAGGACGACGGCGAGCCCGACGGCTACCGCTACAAGGCCGATGGCCTCATGAAGCAGTCCTTCAGCATCACCACCTCCAACGGCCAGCATCTCCACCTCATCTCCTACTACGCCCGCCCAGCCCCCGGCGAGCCCGACCTACCACACCCGATGTCCGACCCGTCCCTACGCGGCGTCATTCCCGTCAAGGGCATGTACCCCGAGTCCAGCATGAGCGACAACACCCCCATCCCCGCCGTCTCTCGCGTCCCGATGGGCCAGCAACACCACTACCAGCACCCGCCGCCACCCTGCAACCACCACCACCCCGGCCCCCTCGGTCCTGGTCCGGCACACCACCAGCCCTACTCGCCATATGGCCAGCCGCCCGGCTACTCTTGGCCGCCGTCGCCCATCGCCACTCCGCCCTATAACCACCACTACACTACCGCCTCCGGGCCTTATCCGCCGCATCAGCAGAGTCACTCCCACACGCCGCCGCCACCCTCCTACTACCAGCAGATGCCCTATCCTCAGCAGTTGCCACCTTATGCCGGACCCCCTGCGCCCGCCTATGAGCACCGCATGCCCCTACCGCTGCCACAGGCCCCGGCTCCGCCCATGGCCCGTATCTCTCCGCCTTACTCTCAACAAGCCCCCATGGGCATTTCCGCTGGCTCCGCGCGCCACCACCTTTCGCAGTCGCCCCGCTCGCTCTACCGCCAGCCACCGGTCCTCCCGCCGGTCTCTTCTGCCTCATCAGCCGCTTCCTCCGCCTCCTCTGCGTCCTCTGCCATGACCTCCACCAGCACCGCCGCCTCATCCTACGGTACACCCCCGGTCTCCAAGAGCACTCTTCCGCCCGTCTCTCTGGCTCTGCCGGCCCTCTCCATAACCGCCGGGCCGCCTACCAGTGCCACTCTGCCACCCACGATGACGCCCCCGCGCCGGCTGTCGCCATCCCCGACCAGCGTCCACGCATACCCCTACTCCGGCGGCGCCTTGCCAATGTACGCCTCCAATGGCCCCAGCAGCGCTGGCAGCAACAAGGCCAGCTTATCTGCACTGTTGCACCCGGCGCCGTCGGACTCCGGCGAAACCGCCGCCGCGCTGGCCGCCGCCTCCAACAGTGCCGCCAGCTCACCACGGCATATGGGCATCTCGCCATCTGTGGCAGCCTCGACGACAGCACCGGCCTCTGCCAACGGCACCCCGTCTTCCATGGTGCCCCAGCACTTTCTACAGCCGGCACCGTCCGGCGAGGATACGCGGGCTCTGTCGCGGCTGGACAGGAAGTTCTGCATTTGAATGGCTGACGGAGTCGAGTGTATGATGATGGGTGGCTGTACTATACTACGGACAACATGGTGCGGTATTGCGCGGCGCGGTTGCCATAGAGCGGGGGGCTTTCTTCTTTCTTTCTTATTCGTTTTTCTATCGGGTCGGTGGAAGACCGGAAACCCTGGACATATTTGTTAGATTGGGAGGTTGGGTTCTTTTTTTTGCATACGGGAGGAGCGCGGATCGAATTCCTGTGGATCCCTCCATTTTGGTATGGGTGGTGCGCTGGCATTTTATATCCTTTGATTATTACTATATGTGGTATGACTTGTTTAAAAGCGAATTTGACATGGTTAATCGTTATTATATTTTGTCTGAGTTGACTGTGATTTATCGTTGACAGCGGTATTGTAACCTAGAAAAGTAGCAAGATTGTAGTATTTTATTTTTAGATTGGCCGTCTCTTCTGAAACCTTTACTGCTGCACGTATTATGTTTCTTTGAATATTAGGTATGTTTAGTTTGATTTACTGATTTACTTTTTGCTTTGTTTGCTCTGTTCTGCAACTCTAGTGCTATACAATGGAAGTAGACCCGTCAGTAATTGAAGCAATGGAGAGGTGCAGATTTATCTTAACATACTTCATCGTCCACGATATTAATATCTAACTTCGGATATGTCACTGCATATTCAGCCAAACGGAAGCCGGCTGTGCTTTCAAATGCGCATAGAAACTAAACTCGGGCCACGTTATGGACCATTGATGCTTGTGCACTTGAGACAGAGTGGAAATATAAAATATATCATAACGAGTCATAATAACAACCCCTCCAATAGTAAAATATATAGTTTTGGTTACAAAATATGGCTGAAGAATATTTTACGTGATAGACACTACGTGTCTTACTTTATTCTATCTTACAATCTTACAATCTCACACATTTCGAAGGAAACACAGATAAAATGTATAAACCTGATATTACAGGACCATGTGCATTTCACACCCGTACTTACAAGAAGAAAATTGCATACTCGGTAGCTTGGTCTGGAACAATGTTGACTTTACATACGGAGTATCATTATCTTACCCACAGCGTGATATCATCACGGCCCCACATTATTGCTAGTAGCGCTCGCATGAATCGCTACAATTTTCGTGGCTTCTATCGTACTTTGTAGTGCGCATCCTAGCTTACTTGTTGGAACCAAGGGAGGCGAGGGAAGGCTAACGTAATTCAATATGTGAGATATGTACTGCGGCAGCTCAAGGTGCAGCGCCAATGGCCCTGTGAAGATCATGCGATCTGGACTCGTATTGAGGTGGGCCTGGGGTCGATTTGACAGGTAGGCCCACTGACTAAGCTCGAAGCATTGCGATCCAGGTGCATGCGCGAGAGCCCACGGAGTACGATTAAACTTCATGGGCCATTGCCAGCCAGATGTATTACGGTTGAGGGAATTATAAGCAGGCTCTTCGGTGAGGTCTGTATCAGATAGATATATCATGTGCGGTGCGAATTGAGAAAGAGAACAAGCACGAAAACTGCTAGCGAATGAACAGAGGGAAACCGGGGAAAGAGAAGTAAGAGAGGAAAAGGGGGGGGAGCGCACCATCCGTACGAGTACACAAAGAATTGGCGTCACCGAATAATGTTGATTTCGAACTGGCTGGGCGACCAATTAGAAAAAAGAACGGGAGAAAATGGGAGCAGATGGGAGGTGGGGTATGTTTAAAAGGGCACAGATAGGCTGCCGCTCGTGCCTCATCTTATCCTGTTATCGGGCGCGCTAAAAGCAGTTGGCGGCCTTGGGTGGCACAGAGGTGGCGGTGCTGTTGAGATGGACGCTGCTGTGGCAGATAGGCTAGTCCGGCGAGGCAAATCAGGCGACGCACTCGTGACCAAGAGGGGTGCTGGCACACCCCCTTTGCAAACTTGGGGGTTCTTACTTTTGAGCTGGACAACTCGTATTTTGCACGCCGTGTGCGGCGGATCTCGTGTTCAAAGCACAAGTAGTGGTAGCAAGGTGGCAGTAGGACTAGCCTACGAAGAAGTCTCGACGGACAAAATCGGCATAAGGGCGGTTGACATCAAAAGTTCGCGCCTGCGTGTCAAGAGAGCTTAATCACGAATCAGTGGGAAGGCTATGTTGGCGAGTAGGTGGAGCTAAACCAACTAAATAGGCTGCAGGTCCATGTAAGATACGAGCACGAATCTTACAGGTCTGCGTGCAGGCTGGTTCGGCCTCCAATCTCACGTTTGGCGCCTCTGCTGCTCGAGGGAAAAAAGTCCTCGGCCGGCGCGCTCCTGATTGCGGTGTAAGAGAGCATGGGCCACGAGGGCTCCTCCTCATGCGCCGTGGCTGTCCCCACTAAAATGCACACAGGCCCAACCGCAGCCAAGCCGCGCCGATTTTATTATTATTTTTCGCTCTTGCCCGTTTTAAAATAAAACGAGTACTGCGACTGCTCTTACTGATTGCGCCGCGACCCCCGCTCCCATATATAAACAAGCCGCCCGGCGGGCGCGCAGCTGCCCTATCCCTCCCCCCGATGTTTCTTCCTTCCGGTCTCTCTTTTCTCCCCCTCTCTTCTGGATCTCTTCTGTAGCCTCACAGTTGACTTATTTTTGAACTTTCCAAGCCTATACCTCTAGTAATACACCGTTTACAGCCGTCGCCAACACCATCGTCGCGACTCACGCATTTCGCAACACAAACCTTTAACCTCGCCCCCAATTACACTTTCAAAATGCCGCCGAAGAAGACTGAGACTGCCGCGTCCAAGGCCAAGTCGGCCCACTCCTCCTACCAGGTTTGTCGCCTTACTCCACATCTTGCGACACGCTTTATTCTACGGTCGCGCGCCAGGACTCGATACTAACGCGCCACAGGACATGATCACCGATGCCATCGTCTCGGTAAATACCCACCATTTCTGCAGCGCATAGCCCACAGTGCCTCCCACAGTCTCTCTTTTGCCCAATTACACTCCTTGACTGCTTGCGATCGTGCCGAACACACGCTAATTCAATACCAACTACAGCTCAAGGACCGCAATGGCTCCAGGTATGACTTATGTGTGCGCTTCCTATATTTGCCTCATCTCACTAACCCCACCATAGCCGGCAATCCCTGAAGAAGTATGTGAAGGCAAACAACAACCTGTCCGTCACGGACGCCATGTTTGACTCCCTGTTCAACAAGGCGCTGCGCGCCGGTGTTGAGAAGGGCGTCTTTGAGCAGCCCAAGGGCGCGTCTGGTGGCACCAAGCTCGCCAAGAAGGCTGCCAAGCCGATGCCGAAGAAGGAGGACAAGGTCAAGAAGCCCGTCGCCCCCAAGAAGGAGGCCGCACCGGTGAAGAAGGCTGCCCCGAAGAAGGAGGCTGCTCCGGCAAAGAAGGAGAAGGAAGCTGCGCCTGCGCCTGCCAAGAAAGCTGCCCCGGCGAAGAAGGCGGCTCCCAAGAAGGAGGCTGCTCCGGCCAAGAAGGAGGCCGCTCCCAAGAGAGCTGCACCAAAGAAGGTATGCGAACCCTTATTCTTTTTTTCATTCCCCTGGTTTTAACACCGCATCAGGCTGCTGTTGCTTCTCCAGAGCCTGCTCCTGAGCCCAAGCGCATGGCCACCAAGTCAGGCCGCGTCAGCAAGCCTGTGGCGAAGAAGGCCGCAGCACCGAAGAAGGCGGCGCCGAAGAAGGCCGCATCAAAGAAGGCCGAATCGGCATGATCTGATTTCATACCCCGCTGTTTTATGATTTCGTTTTAGGGCTTGTTTTCATGTTTTTTTTTTGTGTGTTTTCGTGAGCGATGTTGTCCGCTGCACGGGTTGTCCTTATACTTACGCGTGACGGTACCCCTTTTGAGATCGGCGTTATCAGGTATTTTGGAAGGCGATGGATGGCGGCGGGCAATGGTATATCTTGAGTGTGCGTGTTATGTAAGAGCGCCGGGTTGTATGGAGGGCAGGTATACCGAGCAGCGCCTGGTGGATGGATCCTGTCGCTTAGTTTCATGATTGATTGTTACGACTATTCCGCTACATATTTGGATTATAATTCAAGTGCGTTGGACGTCGCAGTCTGTGTTTTCTTTCGCATGTGGCTTTGGGCTGAAGAATGCGGCGTGCGTCGCAAGTCATGCAGGACAGGGGCGCTTTGTTTACATTTTGGCGTGATATCGCGTCACGTGGCGCGATCATCAATGCTGATTAGATAAAAATTACATAACTGTCCTGTTCGTAGAGGGCGAACGATGGATTTACGTATCGCACATATTCTTCGACTATGCTTAGGAGAGGGGACTACTGTAGTTATCGTAATCGTCAATACCCGTACGTACATACTTGCGCCATGCAGTGATTTCGTGATCGTATCACGGGCATGAAAAGTGGTGTCCTGCGACGGGACCCACCGGTTGATTATCCGCACGAGGGGCCGACGGGTTTGGACGGACATGGCGGCCCCGATGTTGGCCTCAACAGCTGACAAAGCCTAGCACAACGGTTTCGAAACAAGCAGGACCCCACCTTGAGAAACGGCCAGTCCATCCCCTCCTTCCCGTCTGTATCCGTACTGCCCGAGGGAAATGGACTCGGCGGAAAGAAAGAGGTTCGCCCGACGTTTGCATGACCTGATTTCCCCTTCTCGCCCATTCTCTCTTGACGCACATTGTTCCCCGACGATTGCGCTGGCCTTACCGATTTGGCATTGCCTGGTCAGGTCTCTGTAATTATTGGCACCAACGCGTCATTCTGCCGCCAAGTCTTACGGCCAGCCTCTATAATTCCACTTTGGCTTTTTTTCCAGGCAGCAGCCACCTGAGTAGGAAATACGGAGTATATTGCAAGGAAAAAAAGAGAGACACCGCGCTGGCCGGAGCCAAGCCCAACCCGAGACGCAGCAAAGAAAATTAGGCGGCACGAGAGCGACGGACGACCACCTAGCGACCGTAATAAGCAAAGCTTCTCTGGGAGCGGCCATGGCGACCGGCTGAAGCTCTTCTTGCTGTGGGTTGCTTTGCTTCTCTCGTCCGACGAGCACACTTGTTCTTGCCCCCTGCCGCTGTCTCTCCGCCGACAGCTCACTGGGCCAAATCGGCCGCAACACTCGACTACAGTCGACAATCCGAAATCCCCGGCTTTCAACGGTTTCCTACCCCGCCGTCACCGCTGTTGAGCTCTAGTTCGCCCAGGGCCTCTGGCTCTCTTCGCCCTTCCACCCGCACTCCCATACGAGTAGCCATGGCGGAAACGTCGTCCGCCTCCCACAATCCCTTTCGCCGCAAGGTGGCGGCACAGCCTACCGCCACCATCGCCTCATCGCCCGCAGACGACTTGTTCTCCTCAGCCGCACCTCGCACACCGCTAGTCGCCCAAGCCGATGCTGCCGGGATCTCCGGGCCCTCTGCAGCTGCTTCCTCCTTTGAGCAGCACCTCCAGAGCCTTGCCCATCCCACCGGCACCGAGTTCCGCGAACAGCTCAGGGCGCTTCCCAAGTCGTCCGAGGCACCGCCGTCCACCACCTTTGTGAACCCCAAGCCGATCAAGAAAGTCCGCGTGCAGTCGCCCCATCCGTCGTCGCCCGACCCCGCCGCGGCCGATTTTGAAGCGCGGTTCCCTGCCTATCGACCAGCCGAGGAGGTTGGCCGGCACGAGGTCCATTTCGCGGATACCCCTCGCTACGACGAGTACAGCAGCGAATCAGATGATGACGCGGCTGACATTGTCCCAGCCCCGCTGACAACGCAGGCCACGCCTCACAATCCGTTCCAGAAGACGGCCGAGAAAGATGGAGACGAAGAAGGGGCGGCGACCGTCCCCGCCACGGGAAAGGGGGCACTCGACGTAGACGCGTTTCGACGGCTGCTGATGACCGGCCAGACTGGCGGCAGAGACACGGGGATGACGCAAACGCCTGGGACTGCTGTTTCCACGCTGCCGCCTGACACGGGGAGCTTTACCGACGTGTCCTCGGTGTCGAAACACTCCACGTTTGACACAGCGCATGGGCCGCTGGACTCGCCCAGGACCTCTCATGAGATCTCCGAAACGGACGACGACCGGGGCGTGCTTATCCAGGCCCCGCAGACCCTGCAGCCCACGCTGTCCCGGGGGCTAAGCCTGCGCCAAAAGCCACCCCCGCCGAGCTCACGACACGGGAAGCTGATCGCCTCGGCTGAGGAGGGCACCGCCGCCGGTGCCTCGCCTTATCGCAGGTCCAGTGGCAGCAGCATCGGCCGGCCTTCCTCTGCTTCTTCCGATGTGAACAAACCCCTGCCCCTGCCCCCCTTGCAGCGCCACGCGGATGAACACACCGAGAGCATATTCGATCGCGAGGCGGCCGGCAAAATACCCGAGCTCGACATCGACCCGGACGCATCCGACGATGCCATTCCCGCGCCGCGCCCCCCTACGCCACCGAACGCTGCACACTCGAGTGCGTTCTCGCCGTCGCACCCCATCTCGGAATCTGCCATTGAGGTCCTTGCCTCGTCGCCGCCAGCCTCTGCGCTAGCACCGACTCCGGCGAAGAAGCCTCCCCCGCCACCTAGACGGCAGGCGGCGCATGTCCGGTCCGACAGCAGGTCAAGCGGCCGGGATCGGGTGCCTTCGGGACAGTCGACGCATTCAGCCGCTGACAGCACGCACGACCGCTCCCCGGCGGCTTCACGGCGGTCGTCCTTTGAATCTAACCGGTCGAGATCCTCCAGCTTGAAGCAGGCCGTCAATGTGCCGGCACCCCCGCCGCCACGGAGGCCCCATCACGCCCCGCGGCCGTCCACGTCGCTCACCTCTCCGTTTTCCATATCATTTCCGTCCGGGCCATGGATGATTTCAAGCCCACCCATCGTACCGGATGCCGAGCGTAACTTCCTCGCAGCGAGCCGCCAGAATGTGGCTGCGCAGACCCAACCTCCTCTCTTGGTTACGCCTGTTGCTGCAAACTCCATCCCAGAGGCTGAAACTGTTCAGCAAGAGCAGAAAGAGCAGAAAGAGCCGGTGGCTAGTACGGCGAAACTGGCGAAGCCACCACCGCCGCCGACCCGCGGTGTCTCTCTCCGGAGGAAAGAGGGCAGGCTAGGAGTTGCCGGCGATTCAAGCAGCGGCAACAGCGGGCGTCCCGCTAGCATTATCAGCGTGGACGCCCTCTCGCGCCGGATGCCCCACGCCCATCAGCAGCCACCGCCGCCGCCACCGCGAGCTCGTGGTAGTAGCCGGGGAAGTATGGACACCCCGCTGTCTCCGGCGGGCACACAGCCCCGGAAGACGAGCAGCAGTTCGACGGCCAACACGATTCTGGCCGACTTGGACGCACTGAAGAAAGAGGTGGATGCCTTACGGGGACAATTCACAAAGTAGCACGGAGTGTAGAGGGGGCTGGATGTTTTTTGGTGGATTTCCTAGGTCGTGTATTTGGCCAAGCATTGGCCGTGTATTTTGAAGCGTATTTCATGTAGACGCGCAGAATGGCAGCGCCAAGGATCCCGACGGTTCTGAGGATAGGGCACTGCTACGATGCGACGAAAGGAACATGTTCAAGCACGGCATGGTCCAGTATAGACGAAATTGAGCGTGCAGCATGCCTCGTTCTTCTAGATGCATAGGGAGAGTCAGCTTGGGTCGCTTCGAGGCGTCGGGCCGGTTTCGACGGTTGTGTGCCAGGGGTCGCCAGGGCCGTCAAACGAGCTCATGCAGGTGCGTTCCTTGTGACGCCGTCCACGCCAGCGGGCCGACCTGCGGCGCGGCGACGGGCGGAGGTACTCGAGGATGGCCATGTGCAGGCGGTTCATCCTGCCGTGGCGGGGACAGGAGCTGGCGGCGGAGGTGCTGGTCGGGCCGAGGGGGAGGTCGAGGTCGATGGGGATGATCTCGGCGGGCAGCGAACGGTGGCAGCCGTGGTGGACGACCATTTGCTGCGGCAGGTCGCCCATCGAGCCGTTTTCGTTGCCACCGTCGCCGCCGTTGTCGTGGTTGGGCCTGTTGTTACCGGCGTGACCACCTTTGTCGCTCCGCCTCTCTTGCCGATCGTCCTCTACCACGGTCTTCTCCCGGCGTCCGGCTCGGCGGCCCCGTGGCCATGGCTCGGTGCGGTCGGCCCAGAGCAGCACCGGTCCCGTGCCGCCATCGGGGCCACCGAACTCTCCATCCAGGCAGAGGCAGTCTACCCATGCCTGCACAGCCGCATCGCTGCTGGTCTGGGCCGGCCCAAGGTCAAGCTGTGCCAGCGCCGCCGCAAACACGGGTGCCGGCAGGGGCGGGCCCTGGTGACTACTGACGTCATTGGCGCCCAGACATCTCCACGGCGGCGTAAAGGCCATGCAGCTGTCGTGCGGGTTGATCAGGAAAGAAAAGAGGTTGTTACGTGTCTGTCTCGTGTGTCCAGTAATATAGGTATTCCGTATTAGGTGGGTTCGGAGCGAGGATCTGATATCTTGTAGGTAATATTCAATAGGTAGGCCACTTTAGAGAAAGGAAAAAAAGGAATGTAGACGCAATCAGCGTGGTATGGAAACCGAAAGGAGAGCACCGCCGACAAGAAACGAAGCCCGAGGAAACGTGGGCATTGGAGCTCGTCGGCCATCATCGTTCTCAACAGGAAGCGACAATCCATAGCGCGTGCTTGCCTTTTGCTGCGACAGCGACAGGGACATTGGCATCCCGGGGCATTTGGAGAAGCATTATGTCATGCATTGACGGGTTTTTATTCGCGATTGGGGGGTATTATCTCATTGCAGCCAAGGCGGATTACGTCGCCGACTGGTCAAGAATCAAGAACGTGACAGAACAGACAAACAGAACAAGAGCATTCAAACGCCGACGGCAGTGTGTGAGATACTATAGCCTGTCTTGCCCAAAGCCAACAAATATAAAGGAGAAGAATGTCAAAGTTCCAAAATGCTTCCCCAAAATACCAAAATACCAAAAACGCCATGATGAAACAAAAACAGCAAAAGAGCGGCCAGCGTCCAAAATACCCCTTGCCTTTGATTCTCTCCTACAAATCCCACAGTCACAATTTCACGAGCTCAGAACCGCGGCCGGTTCTGGCTCCATCAGATGGATCGTCGTCGGCCCCGTTTCAAGGAACCGCACGCGTCGAGGAGACGCCCCGACGGCCGGGGAGAGCGGCGGAGGCAGTGGTGTCTGGGCGGCGGCAGAGGCGGACGACTTGATCGCCCTGGCTGCGCTGGCCGCCCCAGGCGCGGCCTCGACCGCCTCGACCGCTTCGACCGCGTCTGGATCCGACGCCGTCTCGGCCGCGGCGGCCCGGTACCGCCGCTGCAGGCTGCGTCGCGCGCGGGCCTCGCGCTCCTCGCGCCGGCGGTACTCGGCCAGCTGCTGGCGGCGCCGCAGGGCGCGCGCACGCGCAATGGCGGGCGTCGGCCGGAATCCGATGCCGTTGACGCCGGTGCCGTCGTCGTCGGCGTCGTCGGGATCGTACACGGTGATCTCGTCGTCCTGCCACGTCAGCGACGCCCGCAGCGGGTCGACCACGATGCGCGTCGGCGACGCCAGCGGAGACGCCAGCGGAGACGCCAGCGGAGACGACATGTCGGGGACGGACGACGCGGATGGCGCCGACAATGGCGACGACGTCAGCGAGGCCGCTTCCTCGCCGGCGGCTCGCTTCCACCGGATCCGCTTCCGTCGCACCGGCGAGTCGTCCGTGTTTGGGTCGGCCGGCAACATGGCCACGGCCGGCGCCGGGGCCGCGTCGACAGTGGCCGCTGCTGCCATGGACACGTCGTCGTGCATATCGTGCATATCGTCCGCATCGTCCGCATCGGCAGCATCCCTCCGATCGCCGATGGCCAAGCTGCGGAAATGGTGCACCACGCGGCTGCGCGGACTGCTGCTACCGTCCCGCACCGGCGTCAATGGCGCCGACAACGCTGCCACCTCGCATGGCTCCGGCCCCGCCGCAACAGGCCGTGCAAAGAACATGCCGATATCATTGCTGCTGCTGACGCTATACTCGTACTCGTCCGACCGCTCATCCCGCTTCCGCTTCGGCGTCCCGACCGCCGGCAGTGTCCGCACCACCAGGGGCGACGACGGCCCAGCGCTCATCGTGACGTCGAGCGATATTGGCTCTAGAGATAAGAGGGGCTCTTGAGGCGGTTTCTGCCGTTGCTTCCAATGTTCAGTTGGTCTGCTGATTGTGACGAAAGAGAGTCAAGGGAGACGCAAGAGTCATGATGATGGCATGCCTAAAGCAGCCGCGGCAAACAAAACCGAGCAGCCGGTAGGACTCGAGAGGGAGGCGGCTGTGTCAATGATGCCCATCATCTCGTGACCGGGCGATGAGGGGCAACGGCGCTGTTGTCAGCGACCCAACGGCGTACTAACACATCACGTGACAACAAAGAAACAGCCTCGCACCCAACGTCGCATGCTTCGGCTCTGCCCGATTTCTCCCCAACATTGCTTGATTACACACTATGGAGGCTGGTAGAGCAGGCGGGTATTCCGAATGCGAAAAAAAACAGCGCCTCGACACGAAGCTGGCGGTGGGAGCCGTGAGCCACCCGTCCTTCACTGGAAGGGAATCATGCATGGAGATGGGCCTTGCCGAATCTCCCGTGCCCATCCTCATATCCTTTTCTCCCTTTCCTCCCAGTTGCCTGACCCCAGATGCCGCCCCACCGGACTTCAGAATACCCAATATTGCTCCGCCAAAAGAAAGAAAACCCAGCAAAAACAAACATGACGACCCCGGTTCTAGATCCCTACTCGTAATGTACAGCGGGCCACAATACCCAAACCCGGCCCTCGTAACGTCATCCTGATGGTACAAGCGCGTGAAAAGCAAAGACCTGGCGCCGTCCCCGACTCAGCTGCTGCCAAAGAAGACGTCGTCGCCGTTGGTAAACATGGCGTACTCGTCGTCAAACTTGCTCGTGTTCAGCATGCTGAGACCCGAGTTATCAAGCTGCACCAGCACGTCGTCGGTGGTGAACGTCTTCATCAGCATCACGTCGTCGTCCAGGGACCCCGACGAGTAGCCGACCACGTCCATACCCAGCGGGCCACACCCGCCAGCTGTCAGGGGAGCACTCAAACCAATCGAATCCTCGTCCGCACAGCTCGAGTTGGGATCCAAATCAAAGTAGTGCGCAGAGGAATGCGGCGGTGAGCTCGACGCTGACAGCTCCGGGGGCGTGCTGGGATGCGGCGTGTAGCGGCTGGCTGCGCTCTTGGCCGGCGACGCGGGCTGGTGCATTGGCAGAAGCTGGTCGTCGCCGTCCATGTCGGTCAGTCCATGCGACATGAGCGAGTAGTGGCTCATGGCGGACGGCGAGGCAGTGAGGGCGGCGGCGCGTTCCGAAGTCGATACCACCGGCATTAGGCTGACCATCTCCTCCGGTGAGATGCCGGCGCCCGGCATGGGCGCTGACGACACCACCGAGGCACAGGGGGCCATGGAGTTGCCGGGGGCGACTCGGCTGGCCGCCGAGCTCATGCCGAATCCAATGTCCAGCATGTCGCCGTCGCTCATGCCGTCAAACGGCTCGTCGTCAAATGCCTGGTCGGAATCGTCCGTCCGCGGCGAGTTGACCGCCGAGCTGTCCGAGTAGCCCGACTGCGACGACATTTCCGGCGACGAGCGCACGGTGCTGTCCATGGACATGTGCTTGGACCGTGTGCGAGACGACTTCTCGCGGCGCTCGTCCACGCTCGGGCGCGCCTTGCGTGGCCGTCCCCGCTTGCCAATCTTGCGGACGGCGCCGTCAAAGGCACCGATGCACATGCCACGTTGGCGATGGCGCGTGAGGGCGTCGTGGCGCGCAAAGTTGTTGCCGCACTCGCAGGGATACGGCTTCACGCCCGTGTGGATCTTGGCGTGGCGCTTCAGATCGTGCTGGCGCACGAAGCACTTTTGGCAGTGTGGGCACTGGTACTGGCGGTCGTTGAGGTGCGTCTGCACGTGCGACTTGATATTCTCCTTGCGGCCGAAGCGCTTGTTGCAGTGCTCGTAGAGACAGCGCCACTTGCCGTCGACGGGGTTGGGCCCCTCAATGTACGTTGCGATGTCGTCCAAAGTCACGCCGGTCTCGGTCCGGGTCTCGTCAATGTTGATGCTCGCGATGCTGGCGGCGCTGGCGATGCTGGCGAGGGACTCGTTGCGCCGATGCGACGACTGGCGATACTGAGACGCCTGGAGCTCGGGGTGCATCGGCGAGGTGCTCGTAGTGGGAAGGCCGCTGCCAAAGGACTGCATGGCCGACTGGGCGTCAAAGTCCGTGGGCCACAGCTCCGGCTTGTGGTCAAAGCTGGCTTGGCTGAGGAGAGCCGAGTTGATGGCATTGCTGTCAAAGACGCCCTGGACGGATGCCGGCGTTGCGTGCTGGGAGAGGGGCGGGGATAGGTGCTGCATGTCGGCGGGCACGGACATGGGGACAAAGGCGCCGGTCTGGATCTTGAGGAACTCGGCGTTGACGTTGCTCATGTTCATGAAGTCGGCCGGGGTCATGGGCATCTGCATCATGTTCGGGTGGGTAGGGGTGGCCAGGGCCTCGGCCTGCTGGCGCATCTCTTCAAAAATGCCCGAGGAGCGGCTGGAGCGGCTGCCTTTGTTGTGCGTGGGCTTGATGGTCTCCTCCATGGACTCGTCATAGTCTTCCGAGAAGCGCGTTAACCGGGCTCCGCCGGCCTGTCTGGCCATGGTCTCCTGTGGCGTTTCGGTCGGTGTTGGGGGGTAGTATGCTATGCTGTCAGTTCCCATCCAGCTATCCACCCTACTGCTGCGCGTGGAAAACGTACTGTTGCCATTCTCGAGTGGTGGCGTGGTAGACCGAGCCATGTCTTCGGCCAGGGCCTCGAACTTGACGACGCGGTCCATGATGCCGTTGCTGACTCTCCGGGCGCTGCGCCGGGTGCTGGATGTGTCGTCCTCCGACACCCAGCTCTGGGGCGAGGCGGCGACGGAGAAGTTCATGAAGGCGTCGGCGCCGTCATAGAGCTGGAAGTCGGGCTGGCTGAAAGACATGTCGTCGGCCGAGAGGGCTCTCCGCGCGGCGACAGCCGGCCCGTTGGAAAAGCCGAGCTGTGGCGCGGCAGAGTCCTGTGATTGTGCTTGCTGGTGCTGGCTCGGAGCGGCCAGCTCGCCAAAGTTGGGAGTGTTTGGCATGAGGTTGACTGGTGTCCCCAGGGGCGAGAGGAGGAAGGCCTCTTCGGGGGACTGCTTGGCAGAGGGCGAAGGGCCCGGGCGTACTGTGCGTTGCCGCTGCGTTTCCCGCATGATATGCTGTTGTTGTGTCGATAGTCCTGTGTTAGTATTGGTGTTACTTACCGCCTGCCGCAAGTGGTTGTCGTCCACCGGCGATGTCGCCGCCGACATGAGGTGCTGGCGCTGATGGCGCTGCAGCAGCTGTTGGCGTCTTGTGTCAAGGCTCTGGCCTCTGCGGTGGCTATTTGCGCGAGCTGGCGGCTGCCGTGGTGACAGAGACGGCTGCTGCTGCTGCTGCTGCTGCTGCATGGAGACGGCGACATTGGCGGTGGTGGGCAGGTTGGTGGGCATCCTCATGGTGTCAAAGGCTACTGGAGTGGATTGTTGTCTCCGGTGTAGCCGTTGGCGCGTCCGAAGAGCACTGGTGTTGTGAGGGGGGGGCGGATTGGACAGCATTGTGATGATGCGAAGAGTAGAGTTCGGAAGAAAAGATCGACTTCGTTGTTGTTGTTGTTGTCGTTGTTGTCGTTGTTGTTGTCGAAGTTGTTGTTTGATATTGTCGATTCTTTTTGTATTGTTGTCGATGTCGAAAGTGGTCGCAATGAAGCGGACTTGTCGAGATATAGGTTCCGAAACTGCGGCCAGGTCAGTCCCGAGTCCATTGAGCATCGTGATGCCGCCTCTTACCTCACGCAGGGTGGCAAGCCAGAATGGCCGGGCAAAGGGCGAGATCCCGCGGTTGTGCTCAGTCGCAAAGGACTTTTATAAGAGGGCACAACGCGGGGAGGGGGTTAGATGGAGGTGGTGGGAGGGACGAAAGAAGGCTCCTGCTCTTCGATCAGACGAAGAGTAAGGGAGATTTCGGATTGAACAAGGAGGCTGTGAAGCTTTTCGAGAGAGGCTCTGGAAAAGCTGTCTGGCTTTTTTTGGCTTACACTTCTCTGCGCGCAAGCAGAGGAAGGGAAGCAAGGTTCTTGCGGAGAAGAGGTTTGTAGTTTGGGAGGGAGAGGAAGTTGTGAGAATGCAACAAGAGCAGGAGGAAGAGGGAGGTATGGACCCAAGGAATGCTGGTGTGGTTGCCTTCTGATGTAGAATAAAACGCTCTGACGATGAACTGGGGGAAGGAGCGCAGGAGATGTTGCCATTTGTTGCCCCAGCAACGGGGCGATAGCTTGTGCAGGACGGACCGCGGTACGAATAATCGTAGGGATGGCTAGCTAAATTGGCGCGCTCCCTGTTTTCAGGGCGCGACAGGGGTATTCAGCCACGGGATTAGCGCCCGAAGTGGGTGGCCTGCAATACGGGCGAGTGTAAAGAGCGGCTTACGAGTCGTAGTCTGGATATATTATGACGAGCCTGCCAAACAAATGCGTAGAAGTACTCGATCTCATACACACGGCTATTAAAACAGGCGGCTAGTAAAACACAAAAGGCAACATTGGCCCAAAAGGGCCTAGACGTTAGACAGGCGGCACCAATAATTGCGATGTTCCCTTGTTTTTTCTTCTTTCTTTCCTTCTGCGTCGGGCCTGATCCTTGCGGCCCCCGGCGCTGAATCTGGAACATGATCCATGAGTCTTGCACGGCCTCCGCTTTGGAGGGCACCAGACCGTTCGAGGGCAAATATAAGGCTGCGATCGGGCTGGGATCGTCCAGTCGCTGAGACGGTGTTTCTTTGATTTAGATTGATGTTTTTCAAAACAATACGAGAACATAATCAGCCACAGGCGACGGGATGACAGAAGCCAGACGGGCAAGTAAAGAGAAAAAGAAGAAAAAACGATGCGGCTGCGCTCTGGATGACGCACATCCGCATACGCGTCCGTTGCCTGCCAAGGAGGAGGAATGTAAGTTGGGAAGGACCAAGATCGTTGACATACCATTGTGCACTTCTCCGGTTGTCTTGGGCGCACGCTGACCTGAGATGGCGTCGCCGACGTTATCTGCGATAATACGGACTTTCTAATAGGTGGTGCGGGGCGGCAATATGAGTTTGATATATTTCTGTAGGCGTTCTCGCTGCGAGTCTCGAGTAGTTGCATACCGCCATTGCAGGCGGGGTTGGGCCCCCTCCCCGCCAGGCGTGCTGCTTCGGGCGATTGCAGGAGGCGGCGGCGGGCGTTTGGCGGTTGTGGACAGCGGCCGCAGCGCTGACAGCAACTGGCCCGTGCATCTCCAAGACAACAGAACAGCCGAAAAACGAGCCCAGACGTGCCCACACGCTTTTTCCCGGCTTTTGCGCACACTTTGGCAATTCGTCGTAAGATCCTCGTGCGGCTCCTGACCACTTCCTAGGGCAGAAAGCAGCCCACCCCTGCCGACCTAATTGCCGTGAACTCATTGGACCGGCTGCACAGGCTTGCTGCACAGGCTGAACATCGGACGATTCTTGACGCAATTCTCTTGGTTGCAACGAACTCCTGCTCGGGCTCCCATCTCCCCCCCCCCATTGACAGATCGACAGGGGCGCACGCGCGACACAGTTGCGACTGACGAACGTGGCCATGGCGAGCAACACCGTCCGCGGCACGCCCAATCGCGGCCAGGCCCGCGGGGCCATTCCCTTTAACAACAGCCCGGCGCCGTCCTCCGGCATTCCACGGCCCGTCCTGGACGGCCAGAGTCATGGCGGAACGACGAGCGAGGCGGGCGGCAACTCGAGCGTCAGCGCGAGCCGACAGAAGCAGTCGAAGCGGGACGAGGTGTGTTGGCTTTTTTGTGTCATTCCGTCACTTTCCGTCTTTTGTCGTTTCATATTCTCTCTCGTCGTTTCCTCTTGTGCTCTCTCTCTTCTTGTCCCCCCCGCTGACTCCCAGGCCATCCGACGCAAACTCGAGAGCGACCTGTCCAAGAAGAAGCAGCCGACGCCGGGCAGCCGGGCGCGGAGTTCGCGCAAGGCACCGCCTGGCACGGTGCTGGCGCTGAAGCCGAGCCCGGCGCTGCAGATCAAGCCCAACACGACGGTGGCGGAGGCGGCGCAGCTGATGGCGGCCAAGCGCGAGGACTGCGTGCTGGTGACGGACGACGACGACCGGATCGCGGGCATCTTCACGGCCAAGGACCTGGCCTTCCGGGTGGTGGGCGCCGGCACCAAGGCCAACCAGGTGACGATTGCGGAGATCATGACCAAGAACCCGCTGTGTGCGCGGACGGACACGAGCGCGACGGACGCGCTGGACCTGATGGTGCGCAAGGGCTTCCGGCACCTGCCGGTGATGGACGAGAACCAGGACATCTCGGGCATCCTCGACATCACCAAGTGCTTCTACGACGCGATGGAGAAGCTCGAGCGGGCGTACTCGTCGTCGCGCAAGCTGTACGACGCGCTCGAGGGCGTGCAGTCGGAGCTGGGCACGAGCCAGCCGCAGCAGGTGATCCAGTACGTCGAGGCGCTGCGCTCCAAGATGTCGGGCCCGACGCTCGAGTCGGTGCTCAACGGGCTGCCGCCGACGACGGTCAGCGTGCGCACGTCGGTCAAGGAGGCCGCGCAGCTGATGAAGGACAACCACACCACGGCCGTGCTGGTGCAGGACCAGGGCGCCATCACGGGCATCTTTACGAGCAAGGACGTGGTGCTGCGCGTCATTGCCCCGGGCCTCGACCCGGCCAACTGCAGCGTCGTGCGTGTCATGACGCCGCACCCCGACTTTGCGCCGATGGACATGAGCATCCAGGCGGCTCTGCGGAAGATGCACGGTTAGTTTTGGTCCTCGCTGCGCTCGCTTCTCTACTCTTGTGTCTCTTTCCTCGCTGTGCTGCCTCGCTGCGCTCGCATGTTTCTTTTTCGCATGTGCTCGCTACTACCCCTTCTTGCTCCCCGCTGACCAGCCAGACGGCCACTACCTCAACCTGCCCGTCATGAACGACGGCGGCGAGATCGTCGGCATGGTCGACGTGCTCAAGCTCACCTACGCCACGCTGGAGCAGATCAACACCATGGCCAGCGGCGACTCGGAGGGCCCGGCGTGGAACAAGTTCTGGCTCTCGCTCGACCACGAGAGCGAGTCGATGGTGTCGGGCGAGGGCGGCAGCCACCACCACACGCACACGAACCTGGGGTCGCGCATCACGTCGCCCGAGCTGAACCGCCACCACCGCGTCGACAGCGTGGCGCCGGGCGACTCGGCCTCGCACGCGGGCTTTGACTCGCCGCCGCGCTCGTTTGTGGCGCCGGCCACGCCGGGCCTGTCGCCGGCCGAGACGCCGTTCCCCTTCAAGTTCAAGGCGCCGAGCGGCCGCGTGCACCGGCTGCAGGTGACGGCGTCCCAGGGCGTGGCCGTGTTTGTCGACAACGTGGCGGCCAAGCTGGGCGCGGCCGAGTCGATGACGGTGGGCGGCAAGCCAAACGTGGTGGACGGCAAGATCTGCGGGTCCGGCTGGGCCGTCAGCTATCTCGACGACGAGGGCGACAGCGTGTCCATCACGGCCGACCAGGACCTGCTCGAGGCCATTCTGCTGGCGCGCCAGGGCCGGCTCGACAAGGTCGACCTGTTTGTGCACGACCCGGAGAAGCCGCCGGTGGCGCCGACCGCGGCCGAGCCGACCGGGCCCCAGCGTCGCCGTGGCGGCCGCAACGCCGCGCCGACCGACTCGTCCGACGAGTACGACAGCGACGACAGCGACGACAGCGAGAATGTCGAGGCGCGCCCGAAGCGGCGGCCGCGTCGCGCGGCCGCCCAGCCCTTTGGCGGCTTTGGCGTGTACAGCACGGACGAGCAGCTGATTGCGGGCGTGCCCAACGATCTGCTGCTGCCGGGCGCCATTGTGTCGCTGGCGGTGGTCATTCTGGGCGTGTTCACCATCTCGCGGTTGACCCGGTGAGAGAGGGAGGTGTTGGGTGGACGGACGCCCGTGTTATGTGTATGACGAAGATAAGAACCACTCCTGCATTAGATCTACGTGTGCGTGCGAGCGAGCGAGCCAGAACAGAATCGTGTAAACTGCAGGTGCTGAGCGAGGAGCCATACATAGCTATTGAGTAGTGGTGCTGTCTGGGGAACCAGGTCACGTGACAATGGGCCGACCGGCTATGGGTCGAAAATTTGGGCAGCTTGATTTTCTGGTCTGTCGACCACAACCGGCCAACCGCATTGCCATTGTTGATGCACCTGCCACCATGATTGTCCGGGGCGTTGCACAAAGGGGTGAGTGTGCATGGGGCGTGCTGATGAACGAGGCATGCTGACCGATGACAGTCGCGCGACCGGCGGTCCTGCCCTGGTGTCGACGGGCGCTGATGTCGACGGACACGACGACGACGACAGCTACAGCTACAGCGGCGACGACGACGACGACGACGACGACAGACGAGGCGGGCGGTGCGTCTCCGGCCGCGCAGACGGCGGCCGGAGGGCCGACGCGGGTGGCATGGGGCCAGCGGCGGCGGAGCGGGGAGGCGACGGACACGGTGGTGGAGGACTTTCTGACGATGACGCGGCTGCAGCGCAAGACGATCCGGCTGGGGTCGTCGGTGGAGCGGGGGTACGTGCCGGGGGACCTGATCCGGGACCCGCCGTCGCCGCGGGACGTGACGCTGGAGCTGCTGATGGCGTCGCAGACGCACATTGGGCACAACCGGTCGCGGTGGAACCCGGACAATGCGCGGTACATTCTGGGCGTGCGGGCGGGCGTGCACGTGATTGCGCTGGAGCAGACGGCGGCGCACCTGCGGCGGGCGGCGCGGGTGGTGGAGGAGGTGGCGTACCGGGCGGGCCTGATTCTGTTTGTGGGCACGCGGCGCGGGCAGCAGGACATTGTGGTGCGGGCGGCGGGGCTGGCGGGCGGCTGCCACCTGTACAGCAAGTGGACGCCGGGGGCGATTACGAACCGGGACCAGATTTTGCGCAACGCGCCGGTGCGCATGGTGGACGAGCTGGACCGGCTGCGCGACGGGGCCGACGCGCTGCTGCCGGAGCTGCGGCCGCTGGTGCCGGACCTGGTGGTGGTGCTGAACCCGCTCGAGAACCACGTGGTGCTGCACGAGTGCGCGCTGGCGTCGATCCCGACCATTGGCATCATCGACACGGACGCCGACGCCACGCGCGTCACCTATCCCATCCCCGCCAACGACGACAGTCTGCGCGCCGTCGCCGTCATTGCCGGCGTGCTCGGCCGCGCCGGCGAGATCGGCCAGAAACGCCGCCTGCGCGACGCCGCCGCCGGCGTCGTCTCCTGGGAGGTGCCGCGCGACGTCGCCAAGCTCATCGGCCGCGAGCCGCCCGACCCCGAAACCCGCGACGTCACCAGCATCAGCCGCGTCAACCCGGACAAGTGGCTGCTCAAGATCGGCCGCATGTTCTAGCCGTTTAGTTGTTGCGCTGTTGATAGAATCTACTCTGATATCGTCTCGTCTTCCATCGCCTTCTGTCGCTTAGGCCCAATTGCCCTTGCCAAAATCTGCTGCGAAATGCTGCGTCTCCACTTGTCACCGCTGGAACTCCGGTCTTTGTAGTGCTTCGTGCCACCAGTCTAGACCCCACCGAAACCACTGCGCGTTTTTCCACTTGGCCCCCTCCTGCCGTTTTCGAGTAAGACACACTCATTGCTGCTTTCCGTATCTGTAAGATACCTTTGCCCCGACGACCTCTCCGCCGATCTGCTCTTTTGCCTCCGTTTCCTGTCTACCAATTTCCTTTCTCACGGCGTCCATCCAACTCCCATCCGGCCGGGACCATCCAACCTTTTCCGGTCCGTTTTTGCTTGCTTCCTGCGAGGTATGTCATCCATCGGCACTCTCCGTCGCGGTCTCTGGCCGTCTCCAGGCTGTTGGGACTCTTTAGGACTCCTCTGAGGACTCCTCTGAGGACTCCTTTGAGAAGCTCACAGCTTCTTTCTCACTTCGGACTTCCGATGCTTGTGAACCCCGGCTGACTCGCGTGCAGACGGTTCTGGCTGTGGCCTCTCCGGCCTCGTCTTCTCCGGCTTCGTCCTCTCCGCTGCCAATCCCACTCTACCGCCTCTTATCTCGCCTTCGGCCGTCTTCCCCCCTCCTTATTCCCCGCCATGCCCGCCATCATGGACGACCCGGGGTCGGCAACCATTTACCGTGTCTCCGGTGCCCCCCCTTACCCCGACCCGCTCAACCCGGCGCTGCCGCCCAATGTGGTGCCGCGCCACGTCACGCTCCGGGACCGACAGACGGTGGCCACGGTGGTGCCGTTCGCGTCGCGCACGCAGGTGCCGCCGTCGCTGCTGCTCTACCTCAGCGACCAGTTCCGCAAGGAGATCGAGGGCGGGGACACGTACCCCATGGTCGAGCCGATGCCGTTTGAGAAGTTTGCCAGCTACTGGTTCCAGAACTTTGGCGCCATCATGCTGCTCGGCCACATTGAGCGTCCCGAGGACGTGGTCGAGGGCCGCGACTGGAGCAAGGAGTGCCTGGGCAGCTTCTACATCAAGCCCAACTACCCCGGGCGCAGCAGCCACGTGTGCAATGCCGGCTTCCTCGTCACGAACGCGTCGCGCGGCCGCGGTGTCGGCCGGCTCATGGGCGAGACCTATCTGGACTGGGCGCCCAAGCTGGGCTACACGTACTCGGTCTTCAACCTCGTCTACGAGACCAACGTGGCCTCGTGCAAGATCTGGGACGGCCTCGGCTTCAAGCGCATCGGCCGCGTCAAGAACTGCGGCAACCTCAAGAGCTACCCCGGCCGCCTCGTCGACGCCATCATCTACGGCCGCGACCTGGTTCCGGGCGCCGACGCCGACGATCTTGTGAGTGATGACCGTTTCGACAAGATCAAGTTCTACCTCAAATACGGCGAATATCCCAACGGGGCTGACCGCGCCGAGAAAAGCAGGCTCCGTAGTGCCGCCACCACCTACAAGCTGCTCGACGGCGACGTCCTCATGCTCAAGGACAAGGAGGTCGTCTCCAACCCGGACCGCCAGTTCGCCATCGCCCGCGAAATCCACCTGCAGCAGCACGCCGGCATCAACAAGACCACTGCCACCATTGCCGAGCGCTACCACTGGACCCGCATCAAGGACACCGTCTCCGACGTCATCCGCAACTGCACCCACTGCAAGGAGCCCGCCAAGCTCTCCGCCTCCTTGCCGCACATCCCGGCTGCTGCCGCCGGCCCGGGGGCCTCCACCACATCCGCCGCCTCGCTCCCTTCCACCGCCTCCTCCACCTCTCCGAGTGCCGCCCCTCTCTCGACCGCCCCCCCGTCTGCCCACCCGCCCTCTCTCTCCTCCTCCTCGGTCCTCCCCATGCTCCAGGACCGCCCCTCTGACGATCCTGCCCACCTACACTCCTCGGCCCAGCCACCACCGCCACCGCCTCCCCCGTCCGCCTTCACCGTCACCCCGGACAGCTACAAGGGCATCCGCGGCCCCGTGTCTGCCATGTCCATTGGCCAGATCCTGCGTGCACCGACCGAATCTCCCATCCCGCCACATGCCGCTCTGCCCGGACACAACCCCATGCTCCAAGACCAGCCACGCGGCCTGCACCCGGCCCAGCACGGCACCCACCACGTCCTCGACACGATGCTTCCCATGCCCAATGCCCACGCCGCTGTCGCCTTCCAGCCCATCGACCCCAAGATCATCAGCCAGCCGTCCCCCCCGGGACATTCCCTCCACCTGCAGCTGCACCACCAGTCGCATGGCGCCCACACCCACGCCCACCCCGGTGCCGCGCCCGCACATCAACCCCACCACCATCCGCTCAGCCACCACAACGTCCACAGCCAACACAACAACGCCGTTGTCCAGGGTGGCGTGCACGGCGACCCCTTTTCCAACTTCCACGATCCCGATGTCGGCCACGCACCTCACCACCCGCTGAGCCATCAACACCACCACCACGCCGCCACAGACCCCTTCACGTCGCTGCTCAATGCCCCCAACGACGATGGCATCATTGGCAGCATCAGCGGCGACGCGAGTAGTGGCGCGGTCGGTGACAGCGGCGGATCGCATCATGGTGTTCATGCACACGGCCCTGGCCGCGTCGATGACGACGAGGCCGAGCGCGAAGCCGCCGTCGACCGCGACCTGGATATGTTGCTTGAACCGCAGGATGAGGACGAGGACGAGACTGTGTCCGGCAGCGGCGTTGCTGCACATGCCAACGGCGGCCACGTCTTACCAGGAATGGACAGCATGGACAATGACCTAGGCAGCCGTGACGCAGACGGCTTCGCCATGGGCGACAGGATCAGTGGCCTGCACAACGGCCCTGGGGGTGGCGACGTCGGAAACAACAACGGCAACAACAGCCTACGACCGGCCATGGACCTCGAGCCCGACCCGGATCCAGCAGGCTCGGGAATCAACCGGTTCATATCCATTTCCAAAATGGACATTGGACGGCTGCTTTCGTCGGAAGAAGCGGCTCGCAGTAGCGTCATGGTGATCGGGGAGAGTGGCCGCGCGGTCGACGACGATCGGCTGGACGAGATGCAGTTTGGCGGCGTAGCAGGATGACAAGCATAAGCATGGGAGCGAGCCATATAGATCAGCGGGATGGAAAACAAAAGTGCTGCTACCACGGCTTGGTGGATACAATGATTACGAGGCAAAGACAGCGTTGGTTAAGCAAGCGGAATTTGGGAAAGAACAAAATGCCACGGTGCCTTCCTCATTTTTGTAGAACTGGGTGCAATTCGTGCCTTCTTGGACCTGCTATATTGTAGAGCTGGACGCCATTCGTGTTTTTAACTTTTGCCTCCATTATGTCCTCGTCTCCTCGTCTCCTCGTCCTCATCATCTCCTTCATCTTCATCGCCATATCCTCGTCTACCTCTCGCAAAGTCCTCTTCATCCCATCCACATCCCATCCGCATCCCATCCACATCCTGTCACTATGCTCCACGAGGCGGGCTCTACTGCCAAAAAATCCATGTTTTCGATCTATCTCGACAGTTATCTACACCATCTGTCCTTGACTACCGCATCGGCATGCCACGGCCACGGCCGCGCAGGGCACGCTGGGCGGCGCCTGGCGGCAGGCCACGACCGGGGGCCTGGGGCTGGGCACTCTCCTCGTTGCGGATGGTCTCGTCGACGCTGAGGATGAGGCAGCTGGCCTCGGTGGCCGCCTGCAGGGCGTTGATCTTGACCAAGGCCGGCTCCCAGACGAAGCGCTCGAGCATGTCGGCGACGCCCTCGTTGGTAAAGTCGACGCCCGCCCAGGTGTGGCCGCGGCGGTGCTCGACGCGCAGCGTGTTGAGGATATCCGTGGCATCAAAGCCGGCATTGTCGCACAGCTGGCGCGGGATCACCTCGAGGGCCTTGGCGAAGCTCTTGAGCACTGCCTGCTGCTTGTGGGGCACGTCGCGGTCGGCATAGCGGTGCAGGTAGGCCGACACCTCCATCTCGCACGCGCCGCCGCCGCCGACGATGCTGCGGTTGCGGATCGCCCGCTTCACAATCATAATGGCGTCGTGCAGCGACCGCTCGACCTCGGCAATGAACTGCTCGGCGCCGCCGCGCAGCACCAGCGTGCACGTGCGCGCCTGCGGGCACTGCGAGAAGACGTTGAAGCGCTCGCCGCCAATCTGCCGCTCCTCAAAGTCGCCGCACGTGCCCAGGTGCTCGGCCCGGATGTCCGAGCACGTCGACTGCACCGTCGCCCCCGTCGCCTGCACCACCCGCTCCATGTCGTCCGGCGCCACGCGGCCAGCGCAGAACACGTCCCGGTCGGCAAAGTACTGCGTGGCCAGGTCGCCAATCGGCAGCTTGCTCAGCACCACCTTGGCCCCCGTCTGGTACACGGCCTCCAGCTTGCGGTAGATGATCTGCCACTCCGCGTCCACAATCGCCTGGTACTCGGACACCTGCTCCACCCGCACTTCCGCATTGTCCTTCTCGGCCTTGAGCTCCAGCTCCACGTTGAGGCACACAATCTTGGGCTTGGTGAACGTCTTGGGCTGCTGCTCGAATCCGGCATAGCTAAACGTTTTCTTGAAGGCCACGCCGTTGACGAAGAGCGAGTCCGTCAGGGAGCCGCCCGGGATCTTCTTGATGCCTATTAACTTCTCGTCCAGATCGTCCTGGTCGAGCGACAGGACCGCATCGACAACCACTGCACTGGTTAGCCTAGCCCGACACAAATGACAGCCGCGCTCGCCAAGACAGCCTACTCTTTGTGAAAAATTCCGTGTTCCGCTTGATCAGCTTGCTGGTCATGGCCGTGGCCGCCAGCTTGCTCAGCGTCTCGCGGTGGTCCGCCTCATTGGTGTCGACTGCAATCTCCTTGATCTTGTTGACCGCCATGGTGCATGCCCTCCGGAGACCCTTGATGATGATTTGCGCGCTGACGCCCTGTTCCACGTGCTCCTTGACTTCCTTGAGGATCTCGCCCGCAAGCACCACCACCGACGTCGTGCCGTCGCCGACCTCAGCATCTTGGGACCGCGCAATGTCCACGAGAATCCGCGCCGCCGGGTGCACGATATCGAGGAGCTGTCATGATCCATATCAGCCCGCTGCCACGCGCAACCTTCCGAGTCAGCCTTGCCGCCCACAACCCACCTTCATCACCGTCGCGCCATCGTTGGTAATTGTCTGCCGGCCGTTCGCATCGACCATCAGCAGGTCACCGCCATAGGGACCAAGCGTCGACTTGATCGTCGCCTGCACCGCCAGACAGGCGTTGATGTTGGACACAATCTGGCCCTTTCCCTGCGAGGTATCCGTCCCTGAGAGGCAAGCACCATTCGTCAGCAAGGTTCCGAGATATGCACGCCGCGCAATGAAGCACAGAGGGGGGAGCAGACGAACCCTCCTTGAGGACGATAATGGTGGGGGTTTGGCCTCCGAACGACATGGTTGCTGCGCCCGAGTCGTAATTTGTTGCGATTCTTGAGGCAAAGTTCGCAAGCTGGCCGTTCAATCGTCGTTGAGCCGGTTCGCGTGTGCGTTGGTGGGTTCGGGGGCGACGTCGAAATTTCGAGCTCTTACTAAAAATTGAAAACGTTGCCGCCTGCAATCAGTAGCTTTGCACCCCGCCAAACGTCCAAAGTGCGGTAATCTATCGATGCCTGAATTGTGAGGCACGCGAGCCCCTGGATTGCGGCCAGCTTCCACTTCGGGCAGCAACTCTGCGAATTTGACACGCCAAATTCTTCAAGAGAAATGATCTTGTGAGACGAATGAGATAATCTTAGAAAGAAGGTAGAGGAAGGGGCAAAGGAACCTTAACACACAGCTATTCGGATATCAAGCAAGGGCATATAATCAGAAACGATAGACGTCATACCAATCATAAGTCACGGTCCAGTGGCCAAATGGCAAGGCGCTTGGCTACGAACCAAGAGATTGCAGGTTCGATCCCTGCCTGGATCGATTTTTTGAGGCGCTGTGCCTTTTTTTTTGCTAGATTGCTCGGATGGGGTGGCAAATTTCATAGTGGAAGAAGGTAAACTGCCACTAGACAATAGCATGTTGAATAATGGCCTAATTGAGAGGCCGTTTAATTTTTTTTTCAGTACGGACTAGATGGCAGTTTTACAACGACACAAGAAATGGTGCAGGCCACTGTACGCGTATAATCATTGATACACTATTACCACTCTGGCGGTTGCACACGACAGACCTCGGCTTACAGTCCGGTATATAACACGTGCAATGCCGACGAACACTAAGCAACACCAGCCTAGGCCCGTATAGCTCAGTGGTAGAGCGCAGCACTCGTAATGCTGAGGTCCACGGTTCGATCCCGTGTGTGGGCAATAAAGATTTCTTTTTTGCGGTTTCTGTTTTTTTGCCATGTTTTCTCCAGCTTTTGCATGTTACTTTTCACGGGACAACTCCTCGCGATGCTATTCTCTCATTTATTTTTATGCTCTCATTCTTCATGCTTCTCATGCTACCCAAGTACGGTAAGATACAGTCCCAAACGCCGTCGATGCTCTCCATCCAACGTTTCATTACCATTTCTCTGGAATCGTGTTCAAATCGCGGCCAGCACCTCGTCGACGACGTCGCCCAGCATGCGCAGCCCATTGAAGCGCGCGACGTTTCGGTAGACGTGCAGACGGCGGGTCAGGTCATCGCGCCGCACGGTGGGCCCCCAGGCGCCGGAGCAGGTGCAGTGCTCCATAAAGTCGTTGACGCGCAGGGCGCCGCAGCGGCCGCACTTGAGGTCCTGGACGGACCACTCGACGGCCATGGCCTCGACGGCGGCGACGAGGCGCTCCTCGAGGGCGATGCGGTCGTAGGCGGCGTCGCAAAAGGGGCAGGTCCAGGCCTGGGTGGCGGACGGATGGGCCGGGTCGGGCAGCAGCGCGTCGTCGCGGCAGAAGTCGAGGTCGCGGGCCATGGTGCAGTGGTCGCAGCTGAGCTGGACCATCTTGAGGCTCTCGGACGGGTTCTGGAAGGCGCCCTCGCGGCTGAACTCGCGCACGTCAAACATGGCCAGCAGCTCCTTGCGCAGCAGACGCGCCTCGACGGCAATGTTCTTGTCCAGCGACAGGACCTGCATCAGGGCCTTGACCAGCTCGAGGACGGGGTTGCGGGACGCGGCGGCCTTCTTGGTCGTGTTGGGCGTGGCCACCAGCGAGCCGGGCAGGACGGGGAAGGCGTAGTCGCCGGCCAGCTCGGGATGGAGCATCTCGCGGTTGCGGGCGGTGATGAGGCCGGCAATGGCGCGCTTCAGCGGCTTTTCAAAGGCGGCGCCCAGCACGACGGAGGCGGCGTCGGGCCGGCCTTGGGTGTCGCGCAAGAGGCCGGGGGGCAGCTGGGTCAGACGCGGCGTGCTGCTGGCGGGGTCCAAGTGGGAGGCGGGCCGCTTGAGGGCGTGCATCAGCTCGATGAACTCGACGGTCCAGTCGGTAAAGACGGGCTGCAGGCGGGCGGGCAGGAAGGCGTTCATCTGCCAGTGCATGACGGTCTCGAGCGGCGTGCGGGCGTCGTCGGGGCCGGCGGGAGCGAGGGTGGCGCAGGCCTTGCCGCCGTAGTTGTGCTCGTCGTACCAGACCAGGTAGTCCCAGTACTCCTTGACGTCGAGCTCGATGAAGCTGAAGAGCGGGCGGCTCTTGATGCTCTTGAGAATGTACTGGCTGTAGGCGTAGGCGTTGTCGACCTCGGCCTTGGACGTCTGCAGCAGCAGGCGGTTGGGGCTGGCAAAGACGACGTGGGAGCCGACGCGGCGGAAGTCGGCCATGAGCTGCTGCAGGGCCTTGCGCGACATCATCTGGACGTAAAAGTGCAGGGCGCGGTCGTAGAGGAACGAGTCCGGGTTCTCGACCCAGCGCACGAGGTTGTTGACGACGAGGTCGGCCATGGCGTTGCCGCGACAGGCCTCGGCCCACCAGGCCTTGACCATGTCGCGCAGGACGCGGATGCTGGCGTTGGAAAAGGTGTTGTCGGCGTGCAGGGCGGCGCCGCCGCCGCCGTCGGCGTCGTCGGCCGCGGCGGCGTCGGCGGCCGGGTTAAAGGCCACGGCCGCATCGGCGCCCTCGAGCTCGTTGATGAGTGATGACGTAAGCAAGGTGTTGATGGCGAGGTTGCGCACCTCGACGTCGACACACACGGACGCAAACGTGCCGGGCGTGTTGACGGTCGGCAGCGAGACGGTCTCGAGCGGGCCGGCCACGTCGTCGCGCTCGTAGCCGGCGTGGTCGGGACGCGGGCCGGCCGACCACCAGAGCACGACGCCGTGCTGCTGCAGCCGCCGCGCATAGGCCACGTCGATGAGGAAGCGCGGGTCGTCGCGCTCCAGATTGCACACCGGCACGTCGCCGTAGCGCGCCAGCCCGACCAGGTGCAGCACCCACGCGCCCAGCGAGAGGTAGTGGCCGACCAGCCGCCGTGCGGCCACGGCCTGCCAGCCCAGCGGCGGAAGCGCGCTGTCCAGTGCGTCGTACTTTAGCGCCAGCACGGGAAACTCGCCCAATACGGGGATTTCGTGCACCAGCATCTGCCGCTGCGACGACTGCACCACCAGCAGCTGTGGCCGGCCCACCTCCTCCTTGCGCAGCTTGCGCACAATGTCGCCGATTTCGAGGTGCGCCTTGCGTCGTGTCGTCACTTGCGTGATCTTGAACGTCAGCGTCTCCTGGTACGGAAAACAGTCGCGCCAGTGTGTCGCCGCCGTGGCCGCTGCCGCTGCCGCTGCCGCCGCCTCCTTTTCAGCCGCCGATCCGCCTGCCGCCTGCGAGGCCGTGGCCGCTGCCGCCGCCGTCGTCCGCGCTTCCGCCTCGGTCGCCCGTCGTCGTCCCAGCAGCTCGCTGTACAGCTTGCCCACGTTGGGCATGTCCTGCGCGCCGTCGCGGTTCCGGTTCAGAATCACAATGTGCGCCTGGCCGCTGGTCGTCGAGAAGAGGCCAAAGATCTGCCGCTCGCCCGCGCTGATGTGCGTCAGGTACAGGTACGCCATCGACGTCGGGTCCAGGTACGTCTTGGCCGCCTTGGCCGCCGCCGGCCGTCGCAGGCTCTCCAGCTCAAAGCCCTGGTCCAGGCCCCGGCCCAGCACGCCCGGCAGCGTCTCGTCCATCGTGCACTGGTTGCCCAGCCGCAGCAGCGCCCGCATGTGCAGCGGCAGCTGGCGCTCGTACACGCCCTCGATGCTCGGGTGGTTGAACAGCAGCGCAAACTGCTCCGCCTCCTCAAAGTACACGTCCTCGTCCACCGTCAGCCGGAACAGGTGCACCGACGAGTGCCCGTTGGGCAGCGCGTGGTTGACCTGCTCCACGTCGCACGCGTCAATGTCAATGTCCGGCAGCTCGCTGCTCTTCAGGTTCAGGTACACCTGCCGCGGCACCTTGATCTTGACCCGGTGGATCCGCCCGTCGATCAGCACAAACGCCGACACGATCCCCGGACTCTCCGTCAGCCGCAGCTGCAGCACCTGCCACGTGTTGCGGAACGTCGTCTCCGCCCGGTGCTGGAACGACTGCTGGATCGCGCTGCCGCCGCCGGCGGGCAGCCCGGGCATGCCGTGGCCGGCGGGCACCGCCCGGTCGCCAAAGAGGTGTCGTCGCCGCAGCCGTGCCTGCTTCTGCAGCGCCCACCGCTGCTTCTGGTACTGCAGAAACGCCACGTAGTCGTCGCTGGCCGACGGCATCACCTTGGGCAGCGCCGCCGTCGCCTCCTCGGCCGCGCTGTCGTCGACCGGCGCCTTGCGCTTCTGTGCCGCCGCCGCCGCCGTCGCCTTTTCTGTCGCCGTCGCCGCCGCCTCCGCCATCGCCCCCGCCACCGCGTCCATGGCCGTCCGCGGCTTCAGCAGCCGCTGGCTCGCCCCCAGCCCGTCCTCCATGTCCGCCACCGTCGCCCCCCCTCGCGACCGCAGCCCGCCGCCCAGATTCGTAATGTCGCCCAGCGGCCCCCCCGTCGTCGTGTCGCGCCCAAACAGGTCCGTCAGCTTCCGCTGCTTCATCTTGTCGTCCTTGACGTTGATCCGCCGCTGCAGCCAGTCCGGATGGGCCACCCGCGGCACCGGGTTCCGCACCTTTTGCAGCGCCGCCGGAATCGTGATCAGCTTCTGGATCACCGACCCCAGCCGCTCCAGGTAGTAGTCCCAGTCCAGCAGCGCCCGCGGATCCGTGTCCGTCGGCTCCTCGCGGAACCACTTCTTGAGATACTGCCGCTTCGTCGCCTCCTCCGCCGAGAAGATCGCCACCGGGATCGCCCGCTCCGTCACCGGCGCGTTGCGTGGCCGCGAGCAAATGATAAACTTGCAGTTCAGGCCCTTGTCCTTGACCATCTGCTCGCCCAGAAAGTCCGCCAGCCGCCGCGCCGTCGTGATCGACGTCGACTTTTGCGTCCCGTACTCCGCCAGCGTCTTGGCCATGCTGCGGTTCTCCGAGATGAGCTCCATCAGCTCCTCGTCCGCCAGTGTCGCGCCCTTGCTGTGCAGCACGTCCAGCCACCGGTCCGCCACCTTGGCCACCGCCGCATAGCACTCGGCCAGCGTCGTGCCGTCCAGGAAGAACTTGAAGATCTGCTGCTGGAAAATCTTGATGAGCTTCAGCTCGCCGCGCCGCTTGACCTCGAAGCCCTTGAGCTCCGCCAGGCTGCCGTCGTCGTTGAACACCGCGTACCGCTTCTTCAGGTTCTTGTCCTCCTCCTTGGACGTCGGCAGCACCATGGCCTTGTACGGCCCGTCCACCTCGAAGAAGATGGAGTTGTCGCTGTGCGTCTCGTACCGGAACGTCGCCGGGTCCACCAGCGTCTGGTACTGGTCGTTGGTGAACCGCGCGTGCACCAGGTGGTTCAGCATCACGCACGGGTACGAGATCGTCACCTTCTTGCCGCTCTTCAGCCGGAACGCAAAGTTCTCCGGAAACGCCGCCGGCAGCATGCACCAGATGCCGTCCGTGTCCAGCTCCAGCGGCCGTCCCAGCCGCTCCACCATCTCGCGCGCCATCTGGATGATCGTCGCCCCCGTCAGACACGTCACGCCCGCCATCTCCAGCGAGTACCACCGCGATCCCTTGCGCATCACGTAGCCGTAGAACGAGTTGAGAATCACCTTGTGCGCCAGCTGCAGCGAGTCGAACAGCACCACCATCTTCTTCGCCCCCTCCACCTCGCCCGCCGTCGCCCCCGCCGACTTGAGCGCCTCCGTCTTGCCCTTCCACACCTTGGCCTTGCCCTTGTAGTCGTACCGCCGGTCCCGGAAGTCCCGCACCGTGTTGATGTAGAACGGGTTCTCGCGCTGGCAGATCACCGCCTCCCGCACAATCGTCGTCGAGTCGTGGATCTTGTGGTACACCTTTTGCGAGTACAGCTGCAGCCGCTTGCGGATCAGCGCCGCCTGCTCGTCCGCCGACAGCTCGTCAAACGTCCGCGTGGCCGCCGCGTTGTAGCCCTTGCCCGGAAACCGCTCGTTCTCCAGCGCGTGCCGGATCATGTTGTACTCGTCCCGCTTCGCCGGCATGTACTCGCCGCGCCACGCCCACGGCAGCCGCCGGTCGCACGTCTTGCCCGGCCGGTTGAAGTCGCACGTCGCGCAGTCCGACTCGCTGATCATCGAGTCCGGCTGCAGCCGGTTCGTCGTCATGATGTTGGGGTACATGGACGCCACGTCCAGGTGATAGATCAGCGGCCGCTCCAGCCGGTTGGGCGTGTCGCGCAGCGCCTCGAGCTTCTCCGCGATCTGTGCCTTGACCTCGTCGTAGTTGGCCACGTCGTCCAGCGACTTCTTTTCCTCCACCGTGATGCTGAATTTCAGCGCCGCATCCAGATCCCGCAGCAGCTCGTCGCACGCTTTCGGGTCGACCGCAAAGTTGACCGGAATGTCCGCCCGGAACACGCCCGCCTCGATACTCTCCACGTGGCCGCCCACGTACGTCTCCGCGTCCAGCAAATGGCCCTCCCAAAACGCCTCCTTTGGCGACACGTGCTTGTTCGGCAGCACAATCTCCTGCATGTACGCCTGCACCATCAGGAGCATCTCGCACAGCGTGCCCGTGCCCTTGCGCAACACGTCGTCCGGCCCCAGCGGCAGGATCGTGCAGAGCGAGAAGATGAACGGGTGCACGTACTTCATGTAGAGGTAGTACGTCGCCACCGCGTCCGACACGGAATACTCCGCCAGCGTCTGCGGCCGTTCCGCCGCATAGGGCGTCATCTGCTCGGGGTCCAGCTCGTCCGGGTCGTAGCCCAGCTTCGCCACCGTCACCGCCTTGAGACCACGGCTGCCCTGCGGCAGGTAGCTGTCTCGGTTCACCCAGTGGAAGCAGTCCATGTGCACCGAGTAGTTGCACTTGTACTGATCGTCCGTATCGCGCCGCCAGCCAATCTCGTGGTACATGTCGATGCCGTTGGCACTAGCACGCGCTTCGACAAATGGCCAATCGAAAAAGTCGCCGTTGTACGTTGCGATCACCGTCGGCCGCGCCTCCTTGATGTGCAGAAAGAACCGCTCCAGCACGCCCTTCTCGTCCGGCTCGTTGAAGATCATAAAGGGGCCCGGATACTCCGGCCGGGGCGTGTACTCAAAGTCGGAAATGTCCTCGGACACGATCTCGCGGTTGGTGATGAGGAAGCCCTGGCCGTCAATCATGTACGAGATCATCATGACCTGGTCAATGCTGGCATCGGGGAATTTGAGGGGAAGTTTGGTCGTCTCGATATCGTACGCCATCACGACGGGGTCGGCCATGGCGAGACGGTCATTGTTGGGCGTGACCGTGAGGACGCCGTGCTTCACTTCGACAAAATACCACTTGGCCACTCGGATGTCTGCATGTGGTCAGGATCTGCTCTTGTTCTGGTCGTGGTTGGGAACAGGCCTGGACTCACCCATGTCGATCAGCACCCGAACGTGGTACGGCACGTCGTACTCGCGGATGTCGACGATGAACTCGCCCGCCTCCGTGATGGACGTCGGCAGCGGCGTCTCATGATCGGCGTCGTCAAACAAATCAAAGTTGTCGTTGGGCCTGGGGGGTCAGCACAGGGTACGCATCATAACGCGGAGCCGAGCCGAGAAACGTACACGGCCATCTCGGCGTAGGTGTCCATGGCGTCCATGCCCTTCTTGTTCTTGTCGGCAATGGGCTGGATGTCGCGGCGCACCGCCAGCAGGTTCTGCACGTTGTCGAAGCGCAGCTCGAGAAAGGACCGGCGCAGCCCGAGCAGGTGGTTGGGCATCTGCAGGTCCTCCTTGTCGATGCGCCGGATCCGCTTGACCAGGCCGCCGCCGCCCGGCACCCGCTTGCACCACTCCTCCACCTCGGTCTCGCGGCCCTTGCGGACGGCCACGAGAAAGTACGGCTCGTATTCCACCGTGGCCTTGAATGTGTTGTTGTCGTCGTTTTCTTCGCCGTCGATAAAGTACAGATCGACAGCGGCGCGCCCGCCGCCGCCCTCGATCCGGTCGTCCTCAATCGACGTCGGCTGCACGTTGACCAGCCAGCCCTCGCGGCGGCCACCGCTCTCAAACCGTGCGAAGCCCATCTTCTCGTCGACGCTGTGGGCCAGACGTGTGCGCTCCCACTTTTCGTCGGCCGACGTGCCCTCGGTGCGGCCGCCCGTTGCGGCCGCGAACTTTCGTTGCGGCCGCGAGCCATGGTAGGCCTTCTTGCCACCTTGACGGTAGCCCTTTTGCGGCTGTCGCCGCAAAGATGTGTTGGCCATTGGGCCAAAGGAGGGGAGAGGACGTCGGGGAGGAGGAGAGGACAGGATGGGTCCCCTAGCAATGGATGCAGCAGCTCATCCGGGAAAACGCTCGACAGAGATGGGTCGGTGCAATTCAGACACTCGAATTTGACCGCATGCTCTGTGCTGGCGTGTTGACTTTGCGTCGGGGTTGCGTGGTCTTTGCGTGGGCTCAAAGTGTTGCTGTCGAGGGGCCAAAGGGGAAAGGGGAAAAAACATCCTTGCGTGCCTTCCCGCTTTGCGGGCACGACGCGTCCGGGACCAGCAGCCCTGCACCCTAGAGCGCGTTTTAACGTGTCCAGGCCTTAATGGGCAGTGGGCACGCGTTGGCGGCTCGCTGGAGTAGAGTGCACAGACCAAAACGAGTGCCCCTCGGTGCTACTCGTCCACAGACTCTGAAAAGTGGGTCTCCCATTGGCATCAGATCACCAGAGCCGTTTTTTTTTGGCGCCGCGACAGCAACGCAGCGACCGGACTACGGCCAACGTCTGGGCATGGAATCTTGACAGCCAGGGACGACACGAACCGATGGCGCGCGAGGACCCAGCACCACCACCACCAGCGGCGGCGGCCCCCGCAGCCGCCAGCCCGACAGCGACTTGGGGCAGCCAGCACTTTGACCGGGCGCCGACGGCGGCTGACCTGGAGAAGCTGCCTACGGCGCAGGAGGGTGCCGGACCCGAGGTGCCGGCGACGCCAAAGACGAAGACCCCACAGGAAATCCAGGCGGCCTCCGTGTCCGAGGCCGTCAAAACGATCAAGGCTTCCGACTTCTTGCAGGTGTACCAATATCCCTGTGCACGACCAGGCTTCATGACCGGCATTGGCGGCGGCGCAGCCGTCGGCATGCTGCGGTACATTCTCGGAGGTGAGATGGAAACCTGCTCGTGGGAGAGCCGTGGGGGGGGCGTGAGAGCTGACCGTGTACAGCCAGCATCCCCAAGGCGACCAACTGGGCCGTCGGCGTGTTTGCCTTTGGCGGCATTGTGTCTTTTGAGGTGTGCCAGGCGATGCGGCGGGCCGAGCGGGCCAAGATGCAGCGCGTCGTCGAGGTGTACGACCGCAAGCAGGCCGAGCTACGGCAGCGGGAGGCGCAGAAGAAGCGGCAGCAGGAACAGCGCGAACGGGAAGAGCGGGAAGCGGCCGAGCGGGCAAAGCGGTGGTGGAAGGTGTGGTAGGAGGGTAAGAAGGAAACAGACAAAAAATCGAGGTAATTTATAAAACAGTAAAACTGGAATGATGATATTCGGACAAGCGAGCCGTTTCTCTAGCAATTCAGACATAAGATACAATCACACTAAAAGCTACTCCTTAGTCCTACAGCTTCATCCCCATCGCCTTGCCCACCCGCAGACTCTGCCGGATGCTCAGGTCCAGCATAATCTCCTCGGAACCACCGGGAATGGCATACGCCCGCACGTCGCGGTACAGCCGCTCCACCTTGCCGCCCTGGCCGCCGCGCGAGTACGACAGGCCTCCAAAGATCTGGCTCGCCTCGCGCGCGCAGTACTCAAAGGTAATGGTGCTCTGCGCCTTGAGGCCGGCAATGGCGCCGCCCAGCCGCAGCATCGCCTCGGTCTCGCCCATGGTCTGGCACTGGTAGATCACATTCTCCAGCCAGTTGTACGTGGCCTCGATCTGCCGCGCCATGTGCGCCAGCTTGAGCCGGATCACGTCGTGCTCAATCAGCCGCTTGCCAAAGGTCCGCCGCTTGTGCGCGTACTGTGTCGCCTCCTCCAGACACACGCGGCTGAAGCGCACACACTGGATGATGATGCCGATGCGCTCGTGGTTGAAGTTGGTCATGATCACCCGGAAGCCCTGGTTCTCCTTGCCCAGCAGATTCTCCACCGGCACCTTGACGTCCTCAAACGTCACATACGTCGTCCCGCTCGACCACACGCCCTGGCAGTCCATCTTGCGCGTGCTCACGCCGCCAAACGACCGCTCAATCAGCAGCAGGCTGACCCCGTTCATGCCCGGGCCGCCCGTCCGCACCGCCGTCGTGAAGTAGTCCGACCACACGCCGTTGGTGATCCACTTCTTCTCGCCGTTCACAATGTAGTGCTTGCCGTCCTCGCTCAGCTTCGCCTCGCACGTCAGGTTCGCCACGTCCGAGCCCGCATCCGGCTCCGTGATCGCCAGGCAGATCCGCTTGTCGCCGTTGAGGATGCCGGGCAAGATCCGGTCCTTGAGGCTCTTGCGCCCAAACTTGACCACCGGCGGACAGCCGATGCCGAAGCCGCCAATCAGGTTCCACACAAAGCCGCCCGAGCCCGACCGCGAGAGCTCGTCCGTCAGCACCAGCTCGTGGAACAGATCCCACTTCTCCGGCGCCACCGACTGCACCCGGCTGTCCGTGTACTCCGTCTGGTAGTGCATGCCCAGCAGCCCGGCCAGGTATCCCCGCCGGCCCATCTCCTTGTACACCGCGGGCGGCACCAGTCGCGCCTCGTCCCACTCCGTGACGTTCGGCTCAATGTCGCTCTGCACCCACGAGCGCACCTCTTCCCGCAGCGCCGCATGGGTCTCGTTGAAAAAGGGAGAGCGGTACTACAGCACGGATATTAGTAAGCGATCGCGTCAGCCTGCTCGCATCTGTGGAACACGTACGCTCTGGTACCAGCCCGGGTCCGCAAAGGGAATGGCAGTGCCAAACGCCTCGAGGGGCTCGACCTCCTTGCTCTCCGCCGGCGCCGCCTCCTTCTCCTTCTTCACGGGCGCAGGCGCCGCCTTGGCCGCAGGAGCCGGCGCCGCCGGCGCTGCCGCTGGTTCCGCCTTGGGCTTGGTGTCCAGAGACCCAATCATCAACCGGCTCTTGTATTTCTTCAGGATGGCCTCGTTGTGGTACTTCCAGAACATCTTGGACGCGTCCTTGCCGCCGACCCGGCCCAGAATCTTCTTTCCGCCCGGGTGGTCATCCTGGAACTTGGTCAGGTCGTAGACATCGTCGTCGACAACAATCCAGAGCGAGTCTGCCTTGTTATGCGACGCCACGTCGCTCTTTGTAAAGGTCTTGGACATGGTGGAGGTTGAGAAGACGAGGAGAGGACAATGAGTAGGACAAAAAGGGTGAGTAGGACGGAAGAGAGGGGGGGAATCCTGCCGTGCTGCGCAAATGTAGCTTGTTCTTATTGCCACGGCCACTGCCGGTCCAAAATCACATGCAAGAAAAATGATGTGACAACACTCGTCCGTTTCGCAGCTGCTTTCGGCCTATCTGCACAGTGCGGGTAGGTAGCGCGCTCCACAACGGTCATCCTGCGTAGTGTGGGGTAACGCGTAATTCGCCGCCCACGATTGGCCGAGGCTGCCACACAGTGTTGCTCCGCATGCAACCGCCAACGATCTGGAATGGGGAAATGGGGGGCATGTGACGGCATAGCCATCAGCGGCCGAGGTTCAGCCATCTCCGCTTACTCCAACAAATTGCTTGCAAAGTGCTCGTAAATGTCTTTGATCCGTTCCCATGTGAGCCACCAAAATCAACCGAAACGCCTAGCCCAAAGTGCTGCAATGCTGGGTACTTGTACGAGTACTCCGTAGATTCACGCCCCTCCCCTGGGCTTACCCTTGCCCTTTGCCTTTTCCTTTTTCTCCTCCTTCATCCGCTTCTTACGCTCCTCGTTCTTCTCCTCGAGCTTGCGCTTATGGGCTTTTTGCTCCGCCTCCGTCTTGGGCACCGGCTTGAAGAAGCCCTCTAGCCGTTGCTGCTGCGTGCCCTTGACATGCTTCTCCAGGCGCGTTGCCGCAGAGCGCACGCGATCCTCCGAGAAGCCCTTTTCGGTCACGAGGAACTCCACGAGACCCGGGATGTCAGGCCTCTCCCACTTGAAGTCGCAGGCCGGATCGTCGGCCGAGCGCACGTCGGGCTTGAAGAAGAGCTCGCGCGCGTCCTCGTAGGGCCAGTCGTCGGGGATCGTGTATTTGCTGTTCGTGCCATTTTTGATGGACTCCACCACCTTATCGAGCGAGCCATGCTCGCGGATCAGTTTGAGCGCCGTGTTGGGGCCAACCTTGGGAATCGGATCGAGGTAGTCACAGCCGAGCAAAATACAGAGGTCCACGAACTGCGACGTCAGTAGGGGAGAGAGGGAGAATCACAATTAAAAAAGTGAAAAATACCTGAGGCCGCTCCATGTTCAATCCCAGCAGCACCTTGTCCAGGTGGATTTCCTGGATGGGCTCTTTGCGCTGCTCGCTAAAGGTCAGGTGACGCAGCAGGATAGGCGTGTTGAAACAAAGCGTGTCCATGTCCTCGCTGGCGGCCGCATAAACCTTGCCGGCTCGGGCCAGCTCGGCACACTGGGCCTCGGCCTCGGTCGGCGCCACGATAAAGGGGATGCCCATGAGCTTCAGCAGCCGCTGGCACTCGGCGTTGTGCTCGCGCGTCACGCGCACCGTCCGTCGCGAGTACTTTTCCACGTCCTCGGCCGTGCCCGTCTCCTTGGCCTCCTCCAGGTTTGTAGTTGCTTCCTGCTTGCGCATGTATCGCCGCGCCAGCTCGCCCGACTTGAGCTTGGGCGGCGCCCCGTCGAAAACGTACAGCGGTTTGATGCCATTGTCGACCATGCGCAGCGTGCGGTAGAACATGCCCATCAGGTGCGACGTCGTCTCGCCCGCGTCGCTCGTCAGCATCTGGCCGTCGGACCGCACTGCAATCAGGAACGAGTAGATGCTCATCGACCTGGGAAGTCAGCAACGCAAGGAACACGAGGCCGAAAACTCTCCGAGGGGTCCTCACGCATCCTGCAGACACGTTAGCACAGCACGACTCAAAGGAAGCGCGCGCGGACAAAGCAGGCAACCAATACTCACAATTGCCACTTTGCGGCCAAACTGGTTCTTGATCTCGCCTTCCTTGACGGCATCGGGAGCCTCCTCCTTGACAATCTGAAAGAGTTGTTTGATACCCATCGTGACGGTGTTGTTGATGTCGACAGGCAGCTTCAAGGCGCACTTTGGGATGCTGAGTCTCGTTTTTTTTTCGCACACGGTCTCTCGTCACTGGGGAAGCAAGTTCGCGTCAAAGTCGCGCTACTCGTACTCGTGCGCGTGAAATGTGGGTCTCTCAATTAATTGGCAAAGTGCTACGGAACTCTCCACAATTTCCATCATTACGAGTGCTCGACTTCACAATCCAGCCTACGTCAAGAAGCGGTAGTACGGGCTCTCGTCTCCCAGCTCCTCCAGTTCCTCGGGCGATCCCAGCGACTGGCCGTTTGCGGCGGCCTCCTGCTCAGCGGCATCGCGGGCCCGGTTTACCCGAGACAGATGCCACCAGAGGAAGCTGTAGATGCAGGCCGAAAGGCCAACCAGGGACAGTGTGATGGCATGACCCTTGATGTAGCGAGGCTTTTCCCATGAGGCGCTGTGGCGGGGTTAGTTGAGGCAACGGGAGGGCTGGTAAAAAAGGGTACTGACTAGATGAACGGAGACATGATGCCGGCCGAGTTTCCAATGGTGAGCTGCATGCCACTGGCCGTCGTTCGCTTGCCATAGCGGGGGCAGATCACGGGCACCTAGGGGACAGGTCAGCGGGAATCGAGGACGACAAACAGCAGGGTACGCACCCAAGCCAGCGGAATGCCGACGAGAACATAGAGGCCCATGGCCACGAGGAAGCAGCTATGCACAGAGTCAGCCGGGCCGATACAGCAAAATCGAACAAAGGGCCGGGGTGAGGCACTAGCCAGACATACCCAAAGTAGTGCACGCCGGCCGACGAGTCCGAGATCAGAATGCCGTAGCCGACGACGCTGACGCAGCCAAAGATGATGGGGAAGATGGCACGCCGCTGCAGTCGATCGGACAGCACTGCCATGGCCATGTACGTGACCGCCCCGACGAAGTAGACGGGGATCGTCAGCAGCTGAATCTCGGCCGTCGTCCATGATCCGAGGCCGTTGATAATGGTCGGCAGGAAAGTCGAGTAGCCTAGACCGTCAGCCTCATCAGTCTCTCCGTCTCCGTCTCTCTGTCTCTGTCCCGCGCCTACCGTAAAGCATCGTGTCGCCGCCAAACTGGCCACAACAGAAGACCCAAATCTTCCAGTCCTTGAACGCCTTGAACACATCCTTCTTGCTGAACTCCTGTGCGCTGGCCGTGTGGCCGTACTCGCCCGACCAGCGCTGCGCAATAAGCTGCTTCTCCGGCTCGGTGAGAAAGTAGGCCGAATTGGGATCGTTGGGCAGGAGGAAGAAGCACGAGATACCGAGGACAAACGTCGGCAGGCCCTCGATGATCATGATCCACTAGACACGGAGTCAGCAATCCGCGCTCGTCGTCCCGTTCCTGTCCTGTCATTGACATACGCTCCAGCCGTGACGGCCGTCCACGCCATCCATGTGGCCAATGCCGTAGGCAAGCAGGCCGCCCAGTGCGCCAGCCAGTGCCGCCGAAACAAACAAGAAACCGACGCGCACAGCCAGCTCGCGGCGCGTGTAAAAGAACGTCAGGTAAATGTTAAGACCCGGGAACAGGCCCGCCTCGACGGCGCCCAGCAGCACACGGCAGGTCAGCAGGCCACCGTACGAGCTGACCAGGCCCGTCAGCGTGGCAATGATGCCCCATGACGTCGTGATGAAGCCAATCCAGCGGCTGGGCGTGAACTTTTTGAGCACCAGGTTGCTGGGCACCTCAAAGATAATGTACGTCACAAACAGGATCGACACGGCCGTCTGGTACTGCGACCCGTGCATGCCCAGGTCGGCCTCGAGGCTGTAGAGGCGCGCGTTGCCAATATTGACACTGTCCGTCAGCCACAGGCCGTCTGACAGCTCTCGCCCCCGGGAGCACACCTACCGGTCTAGGAAGCTGAACAAGTACAGTGCCATCACTAGTGGGATCAGGGCGAAGTCGATCTTTCGTATCATCCGCTTTTCGTCCACACCAAGATCCGCCGCTGCCACCGACTCTGGGGCCTTGGCGACTTCCTCGTCCATCTGCTCCTTCGTAGGCTCGTTCACGGCTGTGAGTGTCGTCATGGTGGGTGGTTTCGACAGGGTCGCTGGGGTCTGTGAAATCATCCAACCTCAAGAAAACGAACCAAGGCTCCTCCGCGTCTACTTATACAACGGCACGTGTGGATTTTACATTCCCCAGGCGACTGAGCCTTGAGGCTACGACCCTAGCGGCAGGTGCTGCCAAACAACGGGCAGAACCACCGATCATTAAGGACTGGGCGAATCAGCCACAGTAGGACATGGGTGGACAACCCCCAAATTAGCAGGAACGTCGCAGTTTGATCGGGCACGCTCGCCGATCAGCTAATGACAAGAGGACTAAGCGGTCTCCGAGACAGAAAGCCCAGCGAGTGGCCCCATGAATTCAAGGCTGACATCGGTCCACAGATAGCAGAGTCGCTCCGGCATGTCTCTCCTATCTTTACCCCGCTGATCGCTCGGTTCATGCGAGGATAGGCTCTGCTGATGCGCCGGTTGACCGGAAAACCCCGAAGTTTTTCCAGTTCTAGGCAACATTCTTGTTCTAGAAAAGCCAGGGGGGCTCGCCGACTAAAATGTGGCTATGTAAAAAAAGCCACTCCTTCGGCTTAGTCATGAGGTCTCCACCGCCCGATAAGATAATGAGTGGTCCCATTGTTTTCTCGCATTGGACCAACAATAATGCGCGACGGGGAAAAAAAAAATTACGCCTAGTCCTCCTCAAAAAAAGCTTCAACATTTCCCTTGATCGCAGCTTCAAGAAAAACTCCACGAACTCACCGTCTGGACGGCCAATTGTGCATAAATAAACCCGGCACCCTCCAACCCCAGAAAAATGTCTTTCCGAGGTGGTGCCCCACGTGGGCGCGGTGGCTTTGGTGGCCGAGGCGGCGGCCGTGGCGGCGGTAAGTCTTGACCTTTTGGGTTTTTTGCCTTGTCCTCGACGACGTATGCACGTGGAACAGCGGCTGACGGCAATTTCTCTGGCTCCAGGCCGTGGTGGTTTCGCCCCGCGTGACATGGGCCCGCCGGCCTCCGTGGTCGAGATGGGTTCGTTCATGCACGCCTGCGAGGGCGAGATGGTCTGCTCGAACGTCAATGCGACCAAGGTGCCCCAGTTCAACGCCTTTGTCTTCCTCGAGAACAAGACCAACATCGGCAAGGTCGACGAGATCCTCGGCCCCATCAACCAGTTCTACTTCACCATCAAGCCCTCTGAGGGCATCCAGGCCACCAGCTTCAAGGCCGGCGACCGCTTCTACCTCTCCAGCGACAAGCTGCTGCCCTTTGAGCGCTTCATCCCCAAGCCCAAGCCGCCGCCGGGCACCGAGGTCAAGAAGGTCCGGAAGCCGGGCGGCGCCGGCGGCCGTGGTGGCTTTGGCAGCTTTGGCGGCCGCGGTCGCGGCGCCCCTCGCGGCCGTGGTGCTCCGGGCGGCTTCCGCGGCGGTCGTGGCGGCCCCGGCGGTTTCAGCTCCGGCGGCTTCCGGGGAGGCAGCCGTGGCGGGTCCGGCGGCAGCCGTGGCTTCTCGGGCGGCCGTGGCGGTAGCGGTGGTCGCGGTGGCCGCGGTAGCTTCCGTGGCAGCTACTAAGTCGCTGCTTTCCGCTTTCTGAACTGCTGAACTGGCTCGCCCCCCCTTCGCCTTCATAGCCCCATGCGGTGCCTTTGCCAGATGCCATCAGCTCGGCCTGGGCCCATCAGTCGGCTTCGATATGTACGGGCATCCAGAGGGAGACGGCGGCGGCGCGGTACATGGTACGATATTAAAGAGCAAAGGCCGCAAGCATCAAGGCAAGAAGAAACAGGAACCAGAGCTCTTGGGCGTTTTAGGTTTGGTTGGGCTTTATCTTGGGAGTTATTTCTGTATTCCATGCCTGTTTGTTGATATTCACGGCGAAAGCTGTAAGCCTTCACATTACGATTCGGTTCCACGTGAATCTCATCAGTGCCATCGGTTAGTAAGACATGTCCAAGCCAGCGAACACCAAACCGTGGTGGCATTGCCGCGTTGTTATACTATGTAATACATTGGTGCCACGCAAATGATCCTGCCCGCGCTGCTTGTTACACCAAATTGGCCTGCCAAGAACTCACCGTCTCCTTCCTAAACGGTTCCGGCGAAAGCCGATACTCGATCTAGGCGGTAATAGACTTGGACGTGCCCTTAATTGAGACCTTCGCGCGTTTGCCTTTTCTCAATTGGTACAGAGACGGTCCCCTGCGAATTTTCGCCTTCCAGAGGCTGCTGTGCTTTCGGATGTTGCACGGCGCTGCTTGCGCAGAAACAGCGAGGCCGTGTCTCGGCCAGATACATTTACCTCCAATGGTGATTCAATCCCATCCCTGGGCGATTCATCCTTTGCCTTTTGTGTTGCGCTGTAAAGGGGTGTCCGTATAAGTTACTTCCACTTGTGCGCGCTTCGTGACTTCCTAGTGTCAATGTCGTTCCACGCACAAGTATTAAAGTCAGCGGCCGAGGGTCTAGGCTCGATTCATAGTCTCTCGGTTTGCGCCTATTTAACGCAATTTCGCTTCAACAAACCACACATTCAAATGTGTCATGCCATTCTGCTCGGCCCACCAGCTATCATATAGTTCCATTGTCATTTACCAAGTATCGTTACGTACGGAAAACCTCGCTCCGAGCACCTATCTATTCGCATGCCGACGTCCCATAATATAAACAAATGCCGATCAACAGACACGCGCATAATCAACAGGTCCAAATGTCCCCGGAACACTTCCTTCTAGCCCAGCGCCGTTGTCGATGTCCGCGGATATCCTCCAGGGATATGGAGATTCGAGATTGTCACAGCTTCGCTCTCCCGGCGCGACAACTCGCCGGCCTTTTCGGAGTTGCTGTTTCCGCCATCCTGACTGACAGATACGCCCGAGTCCGTGGCTGCTGTCACCGTTTCAGCATTGCTGGGGGTGTCGTTCGCCAGTCGCCTTTGGCCCAATGCAGCCTCTGTTGCGGCACCTCCAGAGAATAGTGCCAGATCGGCGACCGCTTGCGGCAGCTGTGGCTGTGTGGCAGTATTGTAAAGACTTGGATCGGAGCCGCTATAATTCGGATACGCGTTTCCCACGGCATCTCTGCCCCTAGACACATAGACTGGCGAGACAGGGCCGCCATATCCCGTAGGTGGTAAACCAGGACGCATCGACGGGTCGGCAACATAGTAGCCGTCGGCTGGGTAGGTATCCCACGGACGCTGAGGCTGTGCGGCGCCGGCCGATAACGTCTGATATGGCAGATACTGCTGTGGTTGCTGCGGCTGCTGCAGCGGCTGCAGCGGCGGTTGTGGCTGTTGCGGCTGCTGTGGATATCCATACGAGCCTCGTTCTTGCGTCGGGTAACTCTGCGGGCCCGCTCCAGCTGCCGCGATGGATACATATTCCGAGCCATTACCGGAGAAGCCCGATCCCGTGGCGCTGGTTGGTGACAGCGGTATGGCTCCTGCAGCCTGTAGCTCTAGACCACGCTGTGCGTTCACTTGAAGGTCCGAGGGAAACCGGCCGCCAGGCGAAGGACGGCGTCCGGCGAGAGGTGGCGATCGCTGTTGCATCTGGACGTCTGGCTGAACAACGGCCATCGGGGCCATTCCAGTATTGGCGACAGAAGGGCCCGAAAGACCGTCGGTGGACGCCTCTCTGAGGGAGGCATCTGCACTAGACACGGCAGGAACAGTGACCGCGGCCGCCGCGGCCGCCGCGTGTGCGCCGGTGGCAAACGGCTCATCAGAGTCATCGTCCTCATTGGCAAAACCGTCACTGCTGTACGTGTACTGCGAGTTACGGCTCGCGCTCCTGGCGTGCAGCTGTCCGCGCGCGTGGGCGTACTCGTTGCGTTCCTGTGGCGTCCGCTCGGTGAGGGCTTTGATGTCTTCGTACCAGGCCATCATGGTGTCGAAACTCTCGGCGCGGAAAACCCATGTATGGCCGCGATGCATGGATCCAGTCTGGCGCCCCTTAAGCACAAATTTACTCGACTTGGCAGACTCGACCGAGTGGGATCCGAGCTTCTGCTCGGGCAGATACAGTGACATGATGGGCGCCTGCATCTTGTCCGCGGACTTGAACTCGTGCAGGTGCGTCGGCGACAGGACGTACCACCCTGCCGTGTAGCTCTTGAGGTACTTGCTCTTGCGCTCCAGGAGGCCGGCGCGGATCTCTTGACAAGCATCGTGGCCCTGGCCGGGATAGTGGATTTGCTCCAAGGAGCGGATGGGCGCGTCTGGGTCCACGAACTGGTCGCTGCCGCGGATAAACGCCTCCCACTCGTGGTCCTTGGGCATGGCCACGGGCCCCGACCGCAGCTCGTCGACCGTCGCCCAGGCGGCGCCGGCCTCGCGCTTCAAGATGCCGGCGTAGGCGTTGTGGGACTTTTGGATCTCGCCGACGACGATCGACTCCAGCTCGCGGCCCGACTTTTCGAGATTCAGAAACGCCTGGTGCAGATAGTTCTCTTCTTGCACCTGGCGCTCGAGCTGGCGGTCGACTGCGAGGCGCAGCAGATACGGGTCCTGGCGGCCGGTCGTCAGAGACGTGTCCAGTTCCGCCTGCCCCAAGACGTCCTGCAGGTTCTTGACAGCCTTTTTGGTGGCATCCATCTCCTTGTCGACCGAGTTACGGAAGTCGCCAGAGATGTTCTTGATCTCCTTGATTTTCTGGCTCAGATCACTCCGCAGGCCGGTCAGAGCCAGGATGACATCGTCTTCGATCTCGCGCGCCTTCATCGCCTCCACCACAGCCTGTTTGTGGTAGTTACGCAGCACTTGGGTGGCATCGTCCAGGCCGCCGCTGACGATGAAGCCGGGCGGCAGCGATGCCGCATTGAGGGAAGCCGAGAGCTTCTGGACCGACTTCCCGCGCTGCTCATAGTGATTTTGGATCTCCCGATGGTATGAGATGAGGTCTTTGAGGAGCTTCCTCCAGGCTGCGAGCGAGTTAGCATCTTGTCATCTAGCTATCGTGTGTGGGCCAACTCACCCTGGAACCGGGCGGCCAGCACGTCTGTCGGACTGCCCTTGGTCGGTACCGGACAGTAAAAGGCGCTGTGTGACTCGTCGAGGTCGGTGTGGCTCTGCAGCGCCAGGCTGCGCACGCTGCCGGCCATCATGCTCCGACGGCTGCTGCTGCGATGCAGGCTGGCGCTACGGCGCACCGACGACTTCTTCTTGAGCGTGTTGGAGCGAGTCGGCGGATGCAAACTGGCGCTATCGACGCTGCCGCTTCCGCTACCGCCGCCGCCACTGCCATTAGGGTTTACGCCGAGGCCACCGTCCGCGAGCGAACTCCCCCGCTGGCTCGCCTCCCAGTCTTCTGTGAAGCGACCAGCAGGCGCGATGGCGGCGACAGCGGCAGAGGGGGCGACAGCCGAGCGCGAACCCGCGCCCGCATACGGTGTCGCGTTGCGATCCCGGTCTGCATCGTGAGGGTTGTGGCTGTGACCGCTGCCGGCCGCACTTGGCTCGCTGTTCAGGTGAGTTGCCGGAATGTGGGAGTTGGCGATAGTGTTGAGCAGCGTGCGCTCTTCCTCGACATTCCGAGGAGTGTACTCGCCGGTGTATGGCGAGGTGAAATAGCCGGCGCTGGCGCTGTTTTGGCTGCCGACGACCGTATTGTGGCCATGAGCATTGGTGGGCGACACCGCCGCCGCCATCGGCGACTTGACCATTGCAGAGGCCATTGGCGCGCGGAGGCGATGCGGATAGGAGAATGGGAAATGGGAGCGCACAGGACTGGCCGTATTCTAAAATTGCATGGCCCCCTGGCGACAACGGAAAAATGGGTTCGCCGAGCTGCACAGCTGAATGAGGTCACCAGACGGCAGTCCAAAGTGGAATGATGGATGATGAGCTAGATGGAATTGCAGCTGGAAATTGCCGATGCGCCGATATCCAATTCGGGGGCGCTCGAATGCGATGCAGGAAGAGAACTGACACAATCCGAGCCGGCACAGACAGACAATGGGGAGATGGGACAAGGAAATCCGATCATGAACAGGAAAGAAGGAAAGAAGCAGGCTGACGAGGGAGATCGGCAGAATAGATTCACTAGCTCTGTCGCCTTTTCTGCCACTGTCTGTCTCCCTTTGTATTCCCTACAGTCAGTGCCTGTTCTCCCTTATTTTACTCAGCCTAGCGGCTCGTCGTAATCAAGCGGGGTACCGATACATGAGCCCAGGCAGAAGACCGACCCCATGGGTCACTTACGTGCTGGGGAGACACTGCCACATCTGAATGGTCTCTTGCTGGCACTCGGGGGACGGGAGCAGCTGAATGGATAAGGATTTTTAGCCTGCGCCACCACTAGGTTCTTGAACAGTTCGGCCGCGCCGTGTTGCGTAACTTGCTGCCACGATGATGACGTTATGCCCTATAGGCTGCACACACATTCCTGGCGAATCCTGATTGACCCCGCCGTCCTATTTGGTATAGCATGCTTTTGGCAAGAACTATGTATCTCATAAACGTGAGACAAATCTACTCGCACCGCAGTGCTCACAACTGGAAGAAATCTGTTTTGGGAAACGATCGCCCTGGGAGGTTTCCTAGGCATTACACAATTGCATAAAGGCCTTTAGCATCGAACCAAGCTCACAAATTGTGACATCATACCCCTTAGCGATGGCCCGTGCCGACTCCCCCAATACGTAGCCCGCAATACCATGATCTTAGGTGACAACAACACAAAAATGGCAGCAACCCTCTAACCCACACGCTAATGTCCCCTGTGCCTGACGAAAACCGGCCGCATTCCGGGCTCGCCATGATAAAACAAAACACTCCAAGACGCCGCTGCCGTTGCCTCCCGTCATGCGCCCCCGATCCATACCAAGTGACGGCCTTCTGGGCGGGAGAAATCAAGACAACAATTGAGAAAAAAAAAGTAATTAGTATTTTGGCATCATCCAGATCGCCTGGAGCGAATACAGCGCCGGTCTGTCACGACATGGGCCGGGCTCCAAGAGATGGACAACATGCTTGATGCGAATGAATGTAGACAGCCAAGTCCTATGCGTCGACTGCCATTGCGGATGACAGAGACGGGTTTGCCCCATCTGTGGCGTTGTTCGAAGCCGCCTTGGGAGCTAAAGTGTATACTGTTCTGTCGTTTTCTGCCTTCTCGCGCTCGCGCTGCTCCTTTTCCTGCTTGGTGGCACGAGGCTTGCGCGCAGTTGCTGTGCTGCGTGCGGCAGCGCCACCGCTGTTGCGCCCACCAGCAGGCTTTGCCGCTGTCGTTCGGGCACGACTTCCACGTCCACCGCGTCCCCGTTTTGTAGGAGGAGCAGATCTGCGCACACATGTCAATACACCTATACATGCAGAGACGGCTGGAAAAGCAGGAAACATACCCTTCATCTGGCTTCTCTTCCTCGGGCACTAGGGGCCCAGAGTAGACAAAAAATCCATCGCGGCTGGCAGCCGCCTGCTCTTCCCAGAGCATCTCAGAGTCGTCGACAAAGTCATCGTCCTTGTCGTATTCGTCCTCCTTGAAAATGCGCTTCTTCTTGCGAGCCGGTTTGGTGGGGCCATCTTCGGAGCCAGCCGCCCCGTTTGCTGCGTTTTCTCCGCCGGCTTCGTCGTTGCTCCCCTCATCGCCAGATTGCAAGTCGTCGCTCATCTCGTCGCCCGACTCGCGGCCAGACCCGTTCCGCTCAAGGGCAGCAGATGCCGCTGCGATACGCGCCTTCCGATCTCGGTGCGCAGCCAGCCGAGGGTGTAGCGCATCCCAACCGTAGTGATCCTCTGCCATTCGCATAAAGTTGACGTATTTGTTGGTCTCTCCACGAACGAGTGGGATGTGGAGGACGATGGAAGGGGCCTGCATCTCCTCACCCGGTCGGGCTTTGCCAAAGTCGAGAATCGAACGTCCTGGTGGCTCGTTACTTGTCCCAGCACTGACCCCGGTATTGCCGCTACTCGGCGAAGATGTAGGGTCCAAGGCCATAGGATGCGATGTTGCGTCTTCCTTCGCCCCAGACGGTTTTGGCGACGATGTGTTGCTCGCAGGCAATTTGCTTTGCTTTCCGCCTCGCTCTTGCAGTATTGACGTGAATTTCTTGATCAACGGTATCGAGGTAGAGGGAGTTGCGTTCGACGAGCCCGCGTTTGCAGCAGCATCGCGTGCCGAGGTAGACACCCCAACTTCAGCAGTAGCAGACGCAGACGCTTTGGAAGCGGACTTTTGGGAAGCCTTGGTGGACGCCGATTTGGATGTAGACTTGGGTGCCGTACCCAAGGCCTGCGGCCGGCTCTGGGACTTGCCATTCGATTCGCTTTTCGGGGCGGCCGATTTCGTAGAGGCGGAGGACGACGACTTGGAGACGGATGTCGACACCGCCGTTGGAGGCGTGGAAGTGGCCATGGCCGATGTCGGCAGAGCCGTACTTGGCTTTATCGAGATTGCCGGGGGCTGGGAGGACGAGGAGGACAACAAATTGCGGATCGCAGGCGAAGGAGAAGGAGATGGTGGGAGAGAGGCGATAGTGTCGCGGTACACGCTTGGAGCGTTCGCGGCAGACGTCGTGGCAGATGCAATGTAGCGATTCGGCGACTGGTGGTGGGATATCGCAGGCGCGCTTGGAGAATGTGAACGTGATACAGGGGCTTCGACGAGGCTCGCAATAGACGGTGACGCACTGGCCGGGTTAATCTTGCGGGCTGGGCCTGGGGGTGAGCCCAACAGCCCTGTGTTGTAAGTTTCGCGCACAGGATCGTAGCGGCCAGTGGAGCGCACTGGTGTTGTGGTAGCCGGGGCGGTGGTGGGCGGAACACGAGGGGGGACGCAAGGCGGTTCATCGACGGAATTGAGAATGTTCTGCATGGAGCCTGGCATATCGCGCTTGGATCTGTTTTCGACCATAACTAAAGGAGGTTTTCGAGGAGGTTGCGCAGTTGACGCAGGGGTTGCTGGTGCCGAGGTTGACGGGCTTGGTCGTGGGTCCATGTCCATGCGCATGGATGTCAGAAACTTGTTTATGGATGGCTGTGAATCGGTGCTCGAGGAGAGGGAGCGTGGTGCCCCTGACTCTGGCGCAGGCGCCGACATGCGTTTCTTCCGCTGGATCGGGGGGAGATTGGGATCTCGAGGTTTCCGTACCCGTCGCGGCTTCGCAGCGTCGGCGCCAGACGCGGCTGTAGCGGGAGAGGATGTGGTGCTGTTGTTCGCTTTTTTGGCAATGGTGCCCGGCTTGCGGCCGGGCTTTTTGCGTGGTAGGCCGTCCTTGGTTCGGGCCACGCTGTCCAAAGGAAACGGCTGGTACTGTGCCGGTTGTTGGGGCTGTGCGGCGGGAAATAGGGGAGCGGAAGTGGTGCCGACGACAATCTCGTCGTTCCGCAGGCCTAGGCTGGGGCGTCGTTGATCGAGCGGAGGGGGAGAGCCTGGCTCGGACGGTGAGTCGGAAGGAAGCGAGGAAAGGTCTGGCGAGGAGCTGTAGGCCATTTCAACATCTCGGTCTGCGGCGGCCATACTGCTACCGGCCGGACAATGAGTGTGGCGGAGAGCAGCGTGCAGAGAGCCGGAAAAGATCAAGGGCCAGGCGTTGTAGACAAGGAAACGCCAGCGGCCACCATGTCCTAAATAAGACAATATTGTTCCAGAGGGGCGCTCCAAAATAGGACAGTGCAAAATGCTGTTAGACGCTGGCGAGCGTGCGCATTGTTCGAGTTGGTGGTTGCGACCTGGAGTTGCAAGTGGTGATAATTGGCGATGTGGCCCGGCCAATCAGGAGGCGCTATCTGTTTTGTAGATGCTACGCTTTTGCTTCGTTTCGAAGGGCGTGGCGGGAAATTTTTGGTGCGGCTGACAAGTGGCTTTGGCGCGTAACGTGATTCGAAGGAGGGGAGCGGGAGGCAGAAACGGGTGGTACTATGCGGATACAACTTTCGGCAAGAGAAATAGCCTCTAGTCGGCCGGCTTTTGGCGACACGCAGACGCTTTTCTAGCAGGGCGGGTTGAGCGAAAAGCAAATAAATGAACGAGGGCCGGAGCAGGCGCGGATTGGATGGGCGACAGAGATACAGGAAAAGTACAGGAGTCGAAGGACGGTGGTTTTGCGATGTTCGCGATGACGAAAAAGGTGCGATTTGATGAGAGAAGTGGCAGACGAGGGTGGCGGGAGAGAAAAATTGAGAGAGTTGGTGATGGTGGGAGCAGAGAGGAGGAAGGGAAAAGGGAAATTAAAAGAAGAAGCGGAAAGGGGCGTTAGGGATGCGGACGTGGGGACGGCCTCGTTTTTTGAGGACGAGACACAGAAATGGCCTTAGCAGGAGAGGGAAGCGGAGCGAGAGCAGAGTCGGAGCACGGTGTAGAAAAAGGAAATGGACCAGGGGAGCGAGCAGGACTGGCAAGCATCGGCACGAGGAGCAGTCGAGCGAACGGGCACAACGGGGACGAAGCGACCAAAGAGGGCAGGAGCAACACGCGGATGCACAAGAGGATCAGGCGAGCGAGCGAGCAAGCAAAGCCCACAAGCCCGCAAGCCCGCAAGCCCGCAAGCTCAGCAAGCCCAGGCAAAGCTCAGCAAGCCCAACAAGCCGAGCAAGCCACACGGCCCAGTCAGCCAGGCCTTACAGGCCGACGAGGCGGTTTCATACGAACAAGGCAAATGACACATGGAGAGAGAAGAGCCCATGAAAAGCATGTCGTTGGAAGGGGTAGCGAGCCGAAGGAGGATATGGGGGGGGGGGGGGTGCAGATATACGGGGGGAGTAGGGAAACGGGTGACAGGCAGGGCGGCGGCCGGCAATGGGGAAAGTCGATAAAAATGACGAGCGGAAATAAAAATCGAGGGCGAATAAACAAGGCCCGCCAGCTGGTGTCCCAGTGCGACTTTCGAGCGGGATGGCTTCCAGGCGAGTAGCCGACGTGGGGAAGGCGCAAGGTACCTAGTTGTCCTACCACGGACATGCAGCACAAAGGGTACATGTTACAGAGCAGCACAGGCATCCCTTACCCGCCGAGTGGGTCCGTGCCAACCGCGTCTGTGCAAGCGTGCGGCAGGCGCGGACAGGGGTGGCTTCGGATTGGCTTCTGGCAGTATTCTGATGCCTTGCGGGCCACGGAGGCAAGGGACAGACGTCGTCGGGCTAAACGTTGCGCTGCCGGCTGCTTGTCTATTGCGTGGCTTCTGGGCGATCGGGCAACAGTAGCAAGACATGCAGAGTCTGAGCGATTGTTGTGCAGAAAGAATGCACAGGGAACGAGGGTGCTGACCAAAGGTACGGAGTATTACGACGTAGGTGACGGACAGAAAAAAACGGGTCCAGAATGCTGAGCCAATTGCCGAGCGACAGGAACGAGCAGCGGCGCGCGGCTGGTCACGCGCCTCAGACCGCCTAATCCGGACGGAAAAGAACAAAAAAGGCCTGTGCGGCCGGCAGACTGCAGCCATGTCTGTCGACCGCATTCAGATCGCGGTGTAAAAAGCAAAGCACAGCAACGCGGACCGGAGGGGACGCAGCGCGGTCGCTGATTGGTCCCAGCCATCCCCAAGTCGGTTTGCTGGGAGCGGATAATCGGGGCGAAGGATCGGCGCTAATGCAGACACAGCTGTGGCTCAACTGGCCATCAGCCACAACCTTAATTATGGAGTTTGGGGGGTCGCGGGAAATCTCTGGCAAACGACGGTGAAATTACGAGTGGCCGCGAGCTTCTCCCCCACTTTGTCGCCTTGTCTCTCTCGCCCACGCCGACACGGCTCACCCCACGATGGCGTCCCCGCTCCGCGTGCTCGACGTGCAGGAGAAGGAGGTGGGTGCGGCGCGTGCGCCCAGCCTGCCGACGAGCCAAACGACGTCGTCGGGATTTCCGCAGCCGAAGAAACGCAGTCGTTTCAGCTCCAAACTGAAACAGCAGCGCGAAGCAGCCGAAGCGGCCGCGACCGCGACCGCGGCGGCGGCTACAGCCGCCCAGATGGCGGGGCCGCAGCCGCCGCCTGCGGCGCTGGATGAGAAGAGCCGGATCGATCGCGAAAACCGGCAGCGGATCCAGGACATGGGCGCCGGCGAGATCGCGCAGGCCCGCGAAGAGCTGCTGTCCAACCTCGACCCGGCCCTCTTGCAGATCCTGCTGCGGCGGGCGAACCTGGACGAGGGCAACGAGGCACTGCCGATGCCGCCCGCCCCCAAGGCAGCGGAGCCCCCGAAGAAGCCCCTGAAGGAACCCACAAAGGAGCTTCCAAAAAAAGAGACGCAGACAGAGACGCCGATACCGAAAAAGGCGGTCCGCTTCGCCGAGCCCGCACCCCAAAATGCACATGGCGACGCCCTGCTCCGGGACACTGCGGCCGCTGCCGACCTCATTCCCATGACGGCCCCGGCCGACGCCCACGCCCACTCCCACGCCCACGCCGACCCCGCGATGCACTTCCCCCACCGGCCGACCGTGCCCGACCTCGACCCGGCCGACCCCGACTTCCTCGAGCACCTCCACGCCAAGTACTTTCCCAACCTGCCGGCCGACCCCGCGCGCCTCGCGTGGATGGCGCCGCTCCCGACGGCCGACTCGCCGGCCGACCGCGAGTCGCCCTACTACCCCGGCCAGGCCACCGTGGCGGTGTCGCAGTTGCGCTTTGACTTCCGCGGCCGTCTCGTCTCGCCCAAGGTCTCGCGCGACATTCCCGTCTCCCAGGGCCTGCACCACCATGGCGAGGCCCCCGAGGCCGCCGGCTACACCGTCGCCGAGATGGCCCGGCTCGCCCGCAGCGCCGTGCCGGCCCAGCGCTGCGTCGCCTTCCAGACCCTGGGCCGTCTGCTCTTCCGCCTCGGCCGCGGCGAGTGGGGCGAAGCCGCCGCCGACATTGACAAGGACCCGCGCTCGGCCGTCGCCCAGGGCATCTGGCGGTCCGTCAAGGAGGGCCGCGTGCTCGACACGCTGCGCGAGGCCGCCTCGGTCGAAGAGGGCGAGGGCCACCGCGGCAGCCGTGCCTACGCGCTCGAGGCGATCTGGCTGTATGAAAAGGGCGGCTGGAAGGAGTCTTGGAAAGGTCGGTAGAGCAGGCAAATGGCAGTAATTTCCAAACAAGCTTGACGAATTGAACGAATTGAACGAAATGAACGAAATGAACGAATTGATGAAACCACAATTGCTGGCCTGTGTCTTTTTTGTACAGTTGCTCCTGCGTCCCAAATTCTTTTGCCTCCCCCCCAATCACAAACATCATGCTGCTGAACGACAAAACCACAAGCGTGCTCCTCCCATCTATCCCCATCGCTCCCCGCTCACAGCAGCCCCAGCAGATCCTCGTTGCCGCCGCTCGGCTTCTGGCCAGCCGGTGCCGGCGCCATGCCACCGCCGCTGCTGGCACCGTTGCCTAGGCTCATCGTGCCGAAGCCGCCCATCATGTCGTTCATACCCCCGAGGCCACCAGCGCCCGGCGGTGGCGACACCGAGGCTGGCGCGTCAAACAGTCCCATCATGTCGGCAATGCCGCCGGGCGGCACCGCAACCGGTGGAGCGCCGCCACCGATGCCGCCCATGCTGGTTGCCGGGCTGTTGCCACGCTCCGGCGTGCTCGTGCTGGTCTGGTTGTGCTCGGTCGACGCGGGCGCCGCGCCGTCAAAGTCAATGTCCAGCAGGTTCTCAATGTTGTTCTGCGACGCCGCAGCGCCGCCGCTGGCCGCCGCCACCGACGCCGCGATCGGGTTGTCCGCCGCGTCCTGCCGCTGCTCCTGGATGGCCGCGCGCTGGATCTCGTCGGCGCCGAAGCGGCCCTTGCCCACAAACGACTCGGGCGGCTTGTGGTACACAGACGCGAGGGTCGACAGCTCGGACAGCAGCTGCTCCAGGAGGGCCGGCGGCAGCGACGTCATGGTCGTGGTGATGGCTGGTTTTTGCGACAGGACAATGTTCTGGTGGGGTTAGACAGAGGAAAAAGACAAAAAAGTGCGATAGATCTCAAACTCGCCTTTGCGTCCCCCAGGTCGCCCGACAGCAGCCGCCAGTACACGTACGCACGGTCCCGGATGTCGGCATTGTCGTTCTCGACCGTGGCCATCTGCAGCACCTTTTGCACCAGGCCCTGGTTGTTGCTCGGCTTCTGGAGGAACAGCTTCACCACGGCCGTCAGGATCTGCAGCTGCGTCTGCGTAAACTCCTCCATGAAGCCGTCGACGAAGCCGGTCAGGATCTCGTCGGCGTTGCTGATCTTTTCGGCGTACTCGCCCACGATCCAGATCAGCGCCCCGCGCGCGTCCGGCTCGTCCAGCTCGTCAATGTGCTCGACCACGGTGCGGATCACGCCCTCGTAGCCGGGGTACTTGCGCAGAATGTCCTTGATCACCACCACCACCTCCTGCACGACGTAGTTGACCTTGGTCGCCATCAGGTCCACCAGCGCGTTGACGCACTTTTCGCTCGCGTTCTCAATCTTGATGGCCACCTGGCCGATCGCCTTGATCGCCCGCCGCACAAAGTCCATGTCGACCTCGAGCGCGTACTCCTTCAGCTCCGCCAGCAGCTGCTCAAAGTTGCGGTCGTTGGCGATGCGCACCATGATCTCCAGCTTCTGCAGCTTGACGTACGGCGGGTCGTTGTACTTGCAGAAGAACACGCGCATCTCCTTGCTCAAAATGTCCGGCTTCGCCTGCAGCAGCAGATCAATGTTGCGCAGCGCCACGTACTGCACCTCGGGGGCCGACGCAACGAGCGTGACTGTACAGCGGTTAGCACACGCAAACAGGGTCAGAGCCAGACGGGGCTGTCCTCACCCAGGGTCGGCGCCATCTTCTTAAGGTACTGCCGCACCAGCTCCGCGTTGATGGCCTTCATGTGGATGAACACCACCTTGACGGCCGCCAGCACGACGCTCGGGTTGACGTGCTGGAACTGCGGCGACACGCGCTCGCAAATGTGCTCCGACTCCTTGACGTCCACGGGCGGGTACGACGCCAGCGTGGTGAGGATCGTCACCCGGCCCCATTCGGTGCACTCGTTAAGCGCCATCAGCAGCTTCCTGAGCGTGCTGGGCGTGATCACCAGTGCCCGCGTGTCCGGCGCCGCCTCGCTGATCTCGGACAGCGCCTGCACCGAGTTGGCCACCACCATCGGGTTCGGGTCGCCGATCAGCTCCTGCAGGATCTCCAGGAAGCCGTTGTCGATGCACATGCTCGGGTTCAGGTCAAACAGCTTCGCCACACAGATCGCCGCCGTCTTGCGCACGTACGGCGACTCGTCCCGCAGCGTCTTGCGCAGCGGCTCCTCCATGTAGTCCACCATCTTGTCGACCCGGATGCAGCCCATTGTGCGGATCGCCAGTGCCCGGATCAGCGGGTTCGGGTCCTCCGAGTCCTGCACAAACGTGTTGACGGCCAGAATGCACAGGTCCGGGTGCGACTTGGCGTAGTTCCTGCCGGCCGCTGGTCAGCTCTCAACTTCACATCCACAAACTCGCCGCGTCTGATCCCGCCGGCCGCCCACCGCTCTCGCCACGTACATCAGGTACAGGTACACCAGCTTCTTCTGGTCCAGATCGGCCGTCGCGATGTTCTTGAGCACGTCGGGAAACAGCGCCGACACGTCCTTGCCCAGCGTCATCGCCATGATCGTCTTCTGGATCGCCTCCTTGCGCTCGTACGCATACTGCGACACCAGGCCGGCACGCAGCTCAAAGGTCTCGCCCTTGCGGGGCACGGCGAACGCGCCGCGTATACGGTTGACCGCCTGCATGGCTGCGAGTTGGGCTGGCCGTTTGGCGCGAAGCGACAGAGGCGGCCCTGACCGTCTGACCGTTGGAGCAGAAAAGAAGAGCGAGGCCGAAGCGACGTCGAAGCGAGACGGGAGCGAGGCCGAAGCAAAAGAGAGAGCACCGGCGGTCGATCAATCCAGGACACGATCGACAAGTACGTCCGCAGCGACAGGCGGTAGTGCTGGCGGGTGAAAGCAGGGGCGTCGCACGGTCGCCAAGATGCTGTGCCGACTCGTAGGTTGAGTAAGGCGTCTGGCCCCTCGATCTAGCTCGCTCCAGCCACATGTTCCTTCGGGCAACCGGTCACGTGCAATGCGTAATCAGACCCACTTTCATCCTAACAGGACTCCTGCAGATCCAGTTTCGTCAGGGCAGTGCTCTGGCCCATCAAGACCCATTCATGGTGTGTACCTACGTGTCCCGTGTCGCTGTGTTGCGAGGACAGCAGACGCTGACAGCTCTTTTGCGCCCAGGCGAATTTCCCCAACCTCCGCCGCCTCTTCATTGAGGCTCGGAGTGACGATGAAGAGCGAGAGGTCTCGCGCAAAGCGGTTCGTCGAGGAGAGCTGGATGTCTGTTGGGCCGTGGCTAACGGCTGAACAGTTCTACAACGCGGTACTGTTCATGGCCTCGGTTGCCGTCTTCAGTCTGTTCGCACAGAAGATGAATGCGTCAAAGTGATATTGTGCAAATGACTGCGGGCTACACGATCATACAGTCGAGGATATAATGCTACGAATCAAGGACACCAAACGCCTTCTTGGCCCATGTCCCAACGTCTCTCCCTCCGTGGAATCATGCCTGCTTCCAACCTAGTCAGAGTCACTTTCGCTCTCCGATCCCAAAAAGGCCAGGTCCGCCCGTCTCGCCGACACACGTCCTTTCGCCCTCGCTTTGGGGACGTCCTCTTCGTCCTCTCCGTCGTCATTGGCGTCGTTGTCCTCCCCACTTGATTCTTTTTCGTGGCCATCGCTTGCTTTCTCCGGGACATCAGCGTCGTCCGCGTCCTCCGAGCCCGCCTTGGCCGGCTTGGCTGCGCGGCTCCGCGACGCTCGGCCGGTGCCGTTGACGCCCCACTGTCGATTCATCTCTTGCACGTCCTCCAGATCGGCCATGAGTTCGCGCTGCTCTTTAATTTCCCGAGCCTTGGCCTCGGAGAAGCGCCCGTCCATGCCAACGTCGTGCAGCATTTTCTTAAGGTGCCGGATCTTGGCCTTGGTATCATCGCCGAATGGCTTCAGTTCCACGCCCCAGATCTTGCGCACGCCACACTTGGCGAGATGGCCCTGCAGCTTCTTGATCTCGGCCTGATCGGGCGAGTCGGCTGCCGCGGTTGCTTTTTTAGCCGCCGGCTTGGCCGCCGCCTTCTTCGCCGGCTTGCCCTTGCGCTTGGGGGGCGGAGAATCATCTAGCACGGTCGTGGTTGAGCCATCGGAATCGGCGGCGTCGACGGCCTCGGCGCTGCTCTGCTGCGGCTGGGGGCTGGCCTTGGCAGCGAGGCCGCCAGCATTCAACGTCTCCGCCTCGCTGTCGAGCTTGGCTTTCTTTCGTCGAACCGGAAGCGCCCCCTCCCCGCCCCCACCTTTTCCTGCAGGGCTCTGTATGTCGCCGCTGCTGTCAGATAACACATTTTCATCGTCCTCCACTGCGACCTTCTTTTTGGCTAGCTTCCTTTTCCTTGTGGGCGGTTTTGCGGGTGTTCCTGCACTGCCATCGGAAGCAGACGTGTCTTTCACGACGGGCTCTGCTTTGCGGGTGCGCCGCGGCTTTGTAGTCTTTTGCTTTGTCGGCTTCTCGGTCTTTGTGTCTTTGTCGGACGCCGGGTCGTCGTCTGCGGCATCCAACAGTGCGTTCTGCTTCCACGCTTAGCATGTCATGCAACCGCGCACGAGCCTGTCAGACGGGGTGCCATACAGCAGTGGTGGTGATCAGGTCCTTGCTTTTGCCCTTCCACGAGTCGGCCTTGAAAAACCCGGCTGCTAAGCCGAATTGGTCTTCCACATGCTTGCGCACAGCGTTGACGCTGAGATTGGCGCGATCAGTGCGGAAGATCTCGTGAGCAGCATCGACCAGCGCCGATTCGAGCACGGCGTCGTTGGGGGCCATTGGGCACACACAGGGATGGCACCGTTTCGGCACGGAGAGCGAAAGCGATGCGGCGCTGTTGGGGCGCAGCTTTGGGCTGTGCGATTCACAAAGCCTGGGGAAAAGTCGCGTAACTTTCACCAAGTAGCGCGTTGCGAAGTGGGGCACGGGCCCGAAATCCCGCTGAGTCAGCAGCTTCGAGCCGCCCAGCCCGGCTTTGATGCACCTTTTGAACAAAGCTTCTTGGAGGTTCATTGAGTCGACGCCCAGATCAGTCCCGTTGCGGACTTTGACGCTTTGAAAATGGATCACTTTCTTGCATTTTCTTTCATCTTGTCTGGATATTTTTGGCTCAGCCCAACAGAGGGCTGCTATTATCCACCGGCAAGGTTGTCAGAACGCCTTACCGACGCACTATAAGAAAGCCTAACCAGCACACTCGATAACAACTGAGTCACTGACCGCGATCCTTCCCGCGAACCCCACACCATACACTAATACATATATCAGTGGCACCAGTCGAGTGGCTTTCAGTTCAATTCAACATCAACCTTTAATAACAATCCTGGAGATTGCCAGACATGCCCGAGATCATGGAGTTGGTCAGCCTTACACTACGCACAAAACCAACCCCTCGTGGCCTGTTCAGTCTGCCACCCGAGCTCCGGATGCGCGTCTACCGCGAAGCTCTTATTGACTTGCCAAAATGGCGGAAACGACACAGGTCGTCGTGCCCGCTGGCACCGCGCACAGTGAGCCACCGCCCGTATGCTTCGGCCTGCAACGCATACTGACGCACAGGAAACGCAGACCAAGAGCCTAGAGCGGCCTCCCTTTATGGACGAAAGTGGACGTCCTATCAGTGACGCCGAACGCTGTGGCTGCACCCTGCGCGAGAGTCTGTCTTTGCTGCTCGCGAACCGGCAGGTCCACTGCGAGGCGGCCGAGATCTTCTGGTCGCAAAACACGTTCGTCTTCTCGTCAGCCACCCAGTTCATCCACGATGTCGGCGACAATCTGCGGAAACAGTACCGTGAAATGCTGCAGCACGTCTTTATCATCGGCGAGATGAGCAGTTTCGCCAGGCAACCAAATGACTACAAACTCATGCAGGACCACGTTTGGGAGGTCATGCTGAGCTGTACCGGCCTCCGCACCATTGAGATCGGACCCATACTGCTGACGGGTGTCAGCCACAATCTCTTTCATAAAATGCACACGCTGCCGCGGTTGCTGTCCTTGAGCGTGACCGTCATGCTCCCCTACCAGGTGACGGCGGTGGACCGCACCCGCTTCTTCCTGCGGCCACTCCCGCCGAGTTACCCGTTGCCCAAGAAGGCGACGCTGTGGTTCAAGACAGGCTTGGAGATCGACCCAAGGGCCGTTTGCGGCCCGGACACGCTCCGTGACTACCAGCGGGACTTTGTCACCAACTTCCTCGTGCACGTGCGCCACGAGATCCAGGGCATGCCGGACCACTGGATCCGCCGGCGCGGCACCGAAGCTGCCTGGGATTACCAGGAGTGGCAAAATGGCGAGCTCACGCCGACCACCATGCCGTTCTCGCCTTGGACCCTCCTGCCCACGTCGGCCGCCACCAGGGACCGCTATGTGGGCGGCTTGACGCTACAAGACGGGCCGGTCACAAAGGTGATCACGCTGCGCGACCAGACCGAGTGCGCCATCGAGCTGATGGGCCTGCCGCTCTCCGGGACGACTCGGGCGCTGCACGCACGCGAGCGCCGGGCCGCCGTGGAGGCGTTGCACGCCCGCGGTGCGCTCACCGCCGACGAGGAGGCCATTCGCCAAGAGATCGCATGCCGGCGGGCCAAGAAGGAAGCCGAAAAGGACGCCGAGGTCGAGGCAGCGGCACAGCTTCGTCGCACCCGGCGTGCCGAGGCCATTGAGGCAGAGCGTCGTGCAGAAAAGTCGGCCCGGCGGGGGGAGCGCAAAACCAAGCTGCGGGGACAGCTGGAGACACAGGATGTGCGGCGGGCTGAACGGAAACGGACTGCACAGTCATCGAAACTGCCGGTAAACTCACCGAAAGTGCCTCGGACCAGCCGCAGGCGATAGGGGGTGACAGCTTTTCTGTCATATTTCAATAATGTGTTTAGATAATGTGTAATGAAGATACAATGAGGCCGTTTCATGGCGGCTCCCAGACAAATTACGAAACGAATGCAAACCAGTCCCAGAGATGTATTGAAAAGCTGCCAAAGATATTTGGCCGCTTCAAGCAGTGTCTCTCTGTCGAAGAGGAAAAAAAAAGAAGAAAAAAAAAAGGTAGAAAGATATACACACCGAGAATGAAACAGGCACCCCTTCTATACATGTCGACGCCATTCATACCGTTGGGCCTTTCCTTTGACTGTGCACACCCCCCTGGGGCCCTGCCACTCTCGCTTACAAGCCCGAGTCGGTCTTTGTGAACGGATCGGCCTCTGGGTAATAATCGTCCCACTTTTGGCACTGGCTCTCGAGCTGGGAGAGGTCCACCTTTTTCGGGATCGCGTCCAGCTGCTCGAGGAACTGGACGGCGAAGCCCTGCGACACGTGCCACGCCAGATGGCAGTGGAACAGCCACGAGCCCGGATTGTTGGTCGTGAAGGCGACGAGCAGCCAGCCCCATGCCGGCAGCACGGTGGTGTCGCGGCGCGTCGGATTGTTGCCGTTGAGCCGCGCCGCATCGGTCGCGGCGTTGTACCAGCTCATATTGGTCGTCGCTCTGGGGTTGGCCAGCGGCGTGGACGACCCAAGAACCAGCACGTCGTGGCCGTGCAGGTGGATCGGGTGCGGAATGGCCGACTCGTTCTCCAGCAGCCAAAAGGTGGTCACGTTGGCCTCGGGCACGGCCACGACGTTCTCCTCCACCGGCATGAGCGACGTCGTGCCGTCGCGCACGTACTCCAGCGTCGGGTGGTTCCACGACACGTTGATCGGCACGCCGTTGACCGGCCAGAAGACGCGCGCGACGCCGTCGTACTCGACCGTGAGCTCGGACCGGAACGTGTCGGCGGTGTCGGCGCTGAAGTCGGACACGTCGGCCGAGCGAGGCACCACCGGCGTGAAGAGATCCAGCGAGTCCGCACAGCTTGGGTCGGGCGGCGCCTCGCCAGTGCTCGTCGGCGTCTCCGACGCGGCATCGGCGTACGACAGGATCGCCGCCGGATACGACTGGTAGCTCGAGCCGCACGGCGCGCCGGGAAGGGTCGCGTTGAACCAGTAGCTGGCCGAGTCCTGGTTCGCCTCAATGATAATATCGTAGCGCTGGCCCACGGCAATGTACAGGCTGGTCACGGAGACGGGCTCAATGGGCACAAAGTCCGTCGCCACCACGGTGAAGGGGTGATCGACCATGGACAGCGTGAACGTGTTCTCGACCGATGGGTTGACCACGCGCAGGAGGTGCTTCTTGCCCGGCGTCAGCGTCAGCCTCTCGTACTGGCCGCTCGTGCCGCCGACGTTGATGTTCAGCCCGTTGAACAGCACGTTGTCGCTGCTCGGTGTCGCCCCAGGATGACCGATGACGTATGGGTTCGTCAGGCTGCTGACGCGCTCCAGAATCTGATCGGCCGCGCCGTAGTACCAGTCCGAGACCATCAGCGGGCCGAGATCGATGTCGTAGTTGGCCGAGGCTGGGCCGTGGATGACAATGGGGCCGACGACACCGTTGGCATACTGTGCCGAGAAGTGGGAGTGGTACCTCCGCTGTCAATAAGGAGATCCCGCCGGCGACACTAAGAGCCACTTACCAAGATGTGCCGTACTGCGTCGCCATGAACGAGTACGTCTTGCTTCCTCCCAAGGGGGGAACCGGGCACTCTGTGATGCCATTCGTGCCGTCTTGGTTGTTGGTGTCGAGCTGCCGGACGCCGTGCCAGTGCATGGAAGTACTGCTTCTGTCAGCTCGCCATCCCGGTCTTTGGCCACTCCCACTTACCCGTTGGTCACGAGTTTGTTGATGACGGTAACGTCGATGCGGTCGCCCCAATTGGCAGTGATCGTAGGGCCCGGGAAGCTACCGTTGACCAGCATGGCCTTGGTCTTGATTTCGCCATCCCCGCCAACCCAGTTGTCAACCTCGGTCAGGACGAGCGTGTACTAGACCGTCAGTGTATGTTCTGGGCGTTTTGCAATAGAGTCAGAAAACGTACGGTCCGCGTCACGCCGGTGAACGGAGTGCTGGCCTCGTAGTCTGTGTCGATATCAAAACCAGGAGTCCAGCACTGCCGGTTCGAGGCGGTGTTGCAGGACTGTCCACTGGCAGTGGCCGAGGCAGAAGACCGAACCGCGGACGAAAGGGTCGACGAGCTTGACGCCGGAGTAGCAGCAGACTTGGTAGACTGGGATTTCGACTTGGATACGACAGTTGTCGCACGTGACGAAGTGGTCGAAGCAGGTTTCGGCACAGTCTTGGCCGAAGTCTTTGAAGATCGGGAGGGTTTCTCTGCCGACTTTGGGGACTGGCCTGGCGTAGTCGTAGAAGTCCCGGTTTTCTTGCCCGTCGGGATAGTGGCCGGTGTGCTCTTCGAAGATGGCTTCGTGGTGCTTGCCGTAATCCTCTTGGCCGGTGTAATCACTCTGGTAGTCGTCGCTTTCTTGGTGCTGACCGGGCTCTGAACGCATGCCCGGTTCGCGCTGGTGGATGTCTTCTTGGTGCTGGTGGTGATCGTCGTCTTGGCCGTGGTTTTGTCGCGAGCCTCAGTGCTGGTCGAAGTCTGGTTCGTCGGATACTCGCCTGCTCCCCGGCCGCGCAGATGTGGCATACCCCCGGGTCCTCGCGCCCTGAAATCTGGCGCGAGATCCGGCTGGACCGGGGTAGAAGACACCAGAGCGGCGATTAGAGCAATTATCAAAGCAAAGAGCACACCAGACCGGTGTGTTCTCCGTGAAGGGGCCATTGTAGTGCAGGGGGGTTATTAGATGATGGGAACAATAAAGGGGAACAATATGCAAAACACTATCTAAGAGAGACGATGGGTGTCTCTGAAACGAATGACTATGGGGAAAGCGAGTGAAGGGAATGACAAAAAACGAAGGGCAGGTCGAGAGCGACAAGACCACACAGGCGGGAGTGAAGGCTGAGCGAGAGATGAGATGAAGGTTGAGGAGCCGACCTTTGGCCCTCCATATATACTAAGACAGCCTCCCACGTCGTTGCTTTTGGCTTCTCGAGAGCAGGTCGGAACGGCAGAAGAAAAGAAAGCCTGCTGACCCTGCCCCGGTACGCGACAGCCAAGAAGCCACCACGCCTCGCGTCATATCATGTCCCATCCACCCTCCCTGCCTCTCGACCGATCGACCGCCGGTCGCCGGACCCGTCGAGGGCCTCAGCCGCTGCAGCCCCTTTGTCTTGCCAGCCCACCCTCCACGTCTCCAGGGCCGGCCGCAGACAGCCAGAATGGGTGGGAAAAACACTCTCGTCCGGGCCAAAAGGAAGCTCGGAACTGTCGATATCCAAGCCCGACCGATTCCCACGAGGCGCGTGTAGACAGGCTCTGGGCTGCAAGGAGCCCGGTCCCTCCTCATGCTGTGGTCGTGTGGTCCGCTTTCAGCAGGGGTGGGTGCGGTCCCGTATCCCAGGGTTCCGATGAATTGCGAGGCTTTGCTATGCCTGCTCGGCCAGTTTGTGACACACAACTCGGCGCCTCGGCTCCCATCCATGGGCGCCAAAAGCCCCCTTCGGTCGCGCCCTCCACAATCGACCTGTTCTCGCATCGATAACCGTCGGCTTCGGCTCAAGCTCCCTTCTCCTGATTCGGGTGATCAGTACGTCGTATTGACTCCGCGGACGAGACGAGCATGAACGGCTCCGCAACATCCCCGACAGACTCCATTGGGATCGTCCACCGGCGTCCCAGAACTCTTGGTGTATCAAGCCTGCATGTCTTGGAAGGACCCTCTCCTGACAGAAGACGACGAATCACAGACACTGATCGACAGGGAAAGCTCAGTCTAGGCTGCGGCGCAAAAGCCGAACCCTGCAGCCAAGTCTGTTTTCTGCCAGCAATGCCAAAAGTCTATGCCCGTAGACCGTATCACAATATTTTGCCTTTGCTTCCCCGCCCCTCCATGTCACTCCTCCCTCGTTTCTTTTTTTCTTTTCTTTTTCGTCAGCTTACCGGTTTCACGTCTGCTAGTCCCCAGGCTGAAAGGTTAAGACCACGGCGAGATGCAAGGTACGAGCCAGTACCAGGAAGCCCCCGACATGTTCCCCTAAGATGAGGCTTAGGACGTGCAAGGTAATAGGCTGCGTGGCACTTTGTGCTGCTTTCCCCAGGGGCGACCTCGTAGCAAGTAAACGGGCGACGCACAGAGGCTGCATAGGGGAATCCCCGCCCTTGTTCTATCGCATTTTGGTGCTCAGGATCGACGGCACCGTACGCGTAAGGTCTTGTTTGTACGACTTGCTGTTCTAAGAGGAGCTGAAGTCGAACGGCCATCTTCGCGATGATCATTTCTGGTTTTGGTGGCAAACAACACGCGGCGCAACGCGACGAGGACGCAGCGCGCAGCCGTGTAAGACCTCCATCGTATGCAGTGTAACCAACCGATAGTGGGCGCCCCTTCACCGAATACCATGGCCGCGTCATAAGAGCAGAAGAGAGGTGTTGGCTCTTCGATACGCGTAATAGATGGTGATATTGCAGCCTTTGCGGGGCTGAAGAGGGCGGCGCTGAACAGACTTGGCAAAGGGACGGAAGGCGCAAGCGGCGTATCATCATTTTCGTCCACTTTGGAAACGGCAACTCGTGCCCTGCCCCCATGTTCTGTCCTCTTTTTTTTTCCAACTTTTACTGTCGAATTGAATGACCAGTGCAGATTGTGACGCGACCTGCAGTCGCCAGCTGCGGTCCACAGATGGGAACCTGGGCGGTACAACGGCAATCGCTACGCTTGACAAAGTGAGATCCCTACGCTTGCTTACCCTCGGAAAATCGGATGCCAAGAGAAGCCCGAAGGCGGGATCTCCACACGCACGGCCTGTCAAGCATATCTCCGCCGTCGATTCCCAAACCAAGACGAGTAGCCAACGCCCATTACGAGCCAGACAAAAGAGCCAGATATCGGAGCATACTTTAAAGCCCTTAAGACAAGACTGCAATGATTCAAGATAGATAACACACCGCAAAACGGCCCATGCGGACGTCGCACACCATCTCTCTTGCCTGTTTCAGCGAGCGGAACCCGATTCTTTATGCCCGTGCAGGGTTGGTGGCGCATTTCCAACGGGGCAGCAATCGCCATAAATTAAGCGAACAGCTGATATGAGAACGTGCTGGACTGGACGCAGGGAGTGCCAAGATGACGTGGTGGTGTGCTTTCTTATGTCTACCATGGCTGCCTGGAGCGGCAGAGACAGTTTCGGAGATTTAGGGGTTATGAAGCACCCGTCCACGGAGTAGGCGCCTCGGATCCCATCAACGGCCCGGAGGGCAGACGCAGACGAGCGGAGGGACGGACTAGTGAGAAGGCCGTGAAGTCTCTAGCACGAGTATACGAGACGGGGACGCCATGAGCGAAAGCGAAGCTTGGAACAGGTTCGTGTTAGTTGAGCGGTCCTTAGCTCAGATGTCTAGGAGTGGGTCAAATACGACTACTCCAGCCAGCCTCGCGTGCAAAACACGGCGAAGAGGACCGGCCTGCAAGAATGGATCTGTGGATCTGTCTTTATTGGAAACAAGGGGAATAATGGCAAGAGAACTATCGATCGGGAAACAACAGATCAACCCCAAACGCCGGTCCGAGTTTTGGGAGCCAAGACCGAAAAGCCCCGTCAGAAATCAATCAGAACATCTTCGCGATACTCGGCGACAAGGTCACACGGTTCGTCTGACAGTTCTGTCGGCTTGGAAAGGCTGATCAGAGAGATGACACGAGGAGGGGCGCCACTGCAGGCAACCTATTGCTCTGCATGGCTGCCTGTGCCGTGTCGGAAGCCCTGCAACACCATGCCCCAGGGTCCGCTGGGGCTCTTGCCCTCGCCGAGGCCCACGTCGCCCGTCACGATCCTGCGCATCACCATGGTGTCCTTTGCCTTTTTCAGCTTCCGGCCATCGCCCGTGGTCAAAAAGTCCCGCAGCCAGGTCTCCTCCTCGCGGCGCAGCGGCAGGCTGACCAGCTGCGTGGCCCGCTCGGCCAGGCCGAGGCCGTCGGCGTAGTGGGCGCTGCCCTTGAGGGCGGACACGATCAGCTGCTCAAACAGCTGCTTCCGGGCCGGGTCGGGCAGCCGGCGTGTGAACTGCACGGCCTCGGCCACGTCCGTGTGGGCAATGGCCCCGAACAGCAGTTCCAGGGCCTCTTGCGTCTTAAGCACCGGCTGGACGGCGTAGTAGTAGGCCAGGGCCAGACTGTAGTCGCCGGCCTCGGCGTGGCGCACGAGCACGATGACAATGTTGTCGGCGAACTCGGGCAGCAGCGACGGATGCGCGAGGAACTCCAGGGCCACCGGGAACTGGAGCCGGTCCATGTGCCACAGGCCTCGCATAAAGATCTGGTACCGCTTGGGCATGCCTGTCTGGATCGCGAATTTTTCGGTGAGCTTCATGCGTGGGCCCAGAGCGTCGTCGTGGTCGAGGAGGAGATAGTAGAGCGCCGACAGTTTGTGATGGGCCGACATCTTGGAGGCCAGGATCTGCTGGTAGAGCTCGTGGAGCGCGCGGCTGTCGCGCGGCGGGTAGATCTTGACTGTGTGCGAGCCCATGTTAGGTTGATGGCCGACGAGGACACTGTTCACCGGCCGAGCCCATCCTTACCTTTGCTGACGCCGAGCGCTGTGAAGACCCGGTCGACAAAGAGGATGCCGCCGAGGCTCTTGCGCTTCGACTCAATGTCGCGGTTGAGATACTGGTCGTATGGCAACCGGCCATCGGTGCCAAAGACATCGTGGAAGTTGCGGTAGTCCAGCCGTCCCGCCATGTTCTCGATCGCTGGGAGCTGTGGTGAATCGGAGCTCTTTGGGCTGCAAAGTCCAGCCAGTCTAGGCGCATTTTCCTGTACACGAAAGCACGTGACCATTGCGGGGGTCGCAGAACGGTAGTCCAGGGCCCATGTTTATTTACAACCGAAAGAGGAAAGGAGCGAATCAGCCCAATCGTATCGTTGGACGACAAACCCCCGCAAAGTTGCCCGCCAAACTCTTCGACTCAATTCTCAGTCTCTGCTCTTCCACAACGCGTCCAAAGCCGCATCGCCATGTCGACACGTCCAACGCGGCGCGCCGCGGCGCGACGCACTGCCATTGTCGAGTCGGACGACGAGATTGCCGATACAACTGTTCACAACGCCACGCAACGCGACGAGGAGGAAGAATTCACGCCGGCGAGACAGCGCAGTCCGAAACGGGCTCCTGCCAGCCGCCGGAAAACCATTGCTACGGATGAGCCCGCGTCGCCGCCCAAGCGGCCGGGCCGGCCGAGAAAGACGCGCGCTTCGGCAAGCGCCAGCATCGAGCCGAGTGAGATCTTTGACCCCGACCAGACGGCGGCCTCGATGGCCACGGCGGCTTCCGTGGAGCCGGCACCCAAGAAGACGGTGACGCGTAAGCGGAAGAGTGTGGCCTCCACGTCCAAGCTGGCCGCTGTCAAGTCCGAGGTGTCTGAGGTGTCTGAGGTGTCTGGGATGTCTGGGATGTCTGGGCTGCCCGAGCTCTCTGAGCTGTCGGAACCGCCAGAGTCGTCGATGACTGCCGCCGATGTGTCCACGGCCGACACGACTGCAGCCGACGCATCCGCCGTGGACACGGCTGACGCGAGCGACGTGACCATTACATCGGCGCCGCTGGCCGACATCACGACGACGGTGGCCAACGAGCAGCGACGGCCAGCAGCGGCCGATTCGACGGTGGTGGCCATGAAGCCGATTCGTGCCATGGACACGATCCTCGAGCGGCCAATGGACATTGTGCTCAAGTCGCGCACCATGACCAACATGCCGACGGTCGAGCCAGCCGCGCTCAAGCCACGCATCGTCATCACCTACCTCATTCTGACCAACTTCAAGAGCTACGCGGGCCGACAGGAGGTTGGCCCCTTCCATGCGTCCTTTTCGTCTGTCGTGGGTCCCAACGGCTCGGGCAAGTCCAACGTCATTGACTCGCTGCTCTTCGTCTTTGGCTTCCGCGCCAGCAAAATGCGCCAGGGCAAGCTGTCTGCCCTGATCCACAACTCGGCACAGCACCCCAATCTCGACTACTGCGAGGTTTCCGTTCACTTCCGCGAGGTCATGGATCTTGTGAGTCTCCGAGTCCCGTCTTTGAAATGCCCTCCTCTTTCTGACTGGCTGTAGCCTGGCGGTGGCTCCGAGGTCATTCCCAACTCGGATCTGATCATCTCCCGCAAAGCGTTTCGCAACAACTCGAGCACGTACTTTATCAACGGCAAGTCGTCCAACTTCACGACGGTCACGACGCTGCTTCGCGATCGCGGCGTCGACCTGGACCACAAGCGCTTCCTGATCCTGCAAGGCGAAGTCGAGTCGATCGCGCAGATGAAGCCCAAGGCGGGCAACGAGCACGAGGATGGGCTCCTGGAATACCTCGAGGACATTATCGGCACGTCCAAGTACAAGGCGCCAATCGAAGAGGCGGCCACGGAAGTGGAAACGCTCAACGACATTTGCATGGAGAAGAGCGGCCGTGTGCAGCATGTGGAGAAGGAGAAGAACAGCCTCGAGGACAAGAAGGACGAGGCCATCGCCTACATCCGCGACGAGAACGAGCTTGCGATGAAGCAGTCGACGCTCTACCAGATCTACATGGGCGAGTGCAGGGACAACGTGGCCGTCACGGGCGAGGCGGTGGCGCAGCTGCAAACGGAGCTGGATGCTGAGCTGGAGAAGCACCACGGCAGCGAGCAGGAGATCAAGCAGCTGGAGAAGGCGTACGCCAAGGGCAGCAAGCAGTTTGAGGCGCAGGAGAAGGAGACGCAGCAGCTGCTCAAGGAGGCGGCCAAGCTCGACCAGGAGCGTGTCAAGTACGAGGAGAAGTGCAAATTCCTGAGCGACAAGCGCAAGAAGCTGGAAAAGGCCATTGCGACGGCCGAGAACTCGGCCAAGACGACGGCCGAGACGATTGAGCAGTGCACGGAGGAGATTGGGACACGAGCCACCGAGATGGCACAGCTGGAGGTGCAGATCACGGAGGAGGAGGCCGAGCTGGCGAGCATCCGCGACAGCCTCAAGGGCAAGACGCAGGCGTTCTCGGACCAGATCGCGGCCAAGCAGAAGTCGCTGGAGCCGTGGAAAGACAAGATCAACCAGAAGCAGTCGGCGATTGCGGTGGCGGAGAGCGAGCTGACGATCCTGCGGGAGAAGGCCACGGCCGGGGCCACGGCGCTGGAGGAGGTGCAGGCCAAGATCGGCAGCATCGAGGAGGGCCGGGCGGCCAAGGAAGCGGAGCTGCAGGCGTGCGAGGTGGAAAAGGGGCGGCTGGAGAAGGAGGCCAAGACGGTGGAGGCGGAGCTGGCGGGCCTGGCACAGCAGGAGCCCAAGATGCGGGCGCAGCTGTCGAACGCACGGCAAAAGGCGGACGAGGCGCGGTCGAGCCTGGCGCAGACACAGACGCGGGGCAACGTGCTGACGGCGCTGATGCGGATGCGGGAGTCTGGGCGGATCGACGGGTTCCACGGCCGGCTCGGCAACCTGGGGACGATCGACGAGCAGTACGACGTGGCCATCTCGACGGCATGCTCGGCGCTGGACAACTTTGTGACGGACACGGTGGAGGCGGGACAGCAGTGCATCGAGTACCTGCGCAAGACGAACCTGGGCCGCGGCAACTTTATCTGTCTGGACAAGCTGCGGGCGCGGGATCTGTCGGCGATCCGGACACCGGAAGACGCGCCGCGGCTGTTCGACCTGGTGCAGGCCAAGGACGAGCGATTCCGGCCGGCGTTCTACCACGCGCTGCAGGACACGCTGGTGGCCAAGGACCTGGCACAGGCGAACCGGATTGCGTACGGGGCGAAGCGGTGGCGGGTGGTGACGCTGGCGGGCGAGCTGATTGACAAATCGGGCACGATGTCGGGCGGCGGGACGACTACGAAAAAGGGGCTGATGTCGTCGCGGCTGGTGGCGGAGACGTCCAAGGAGCAGGTCACGAAGCTGGAGGTGGACCGCGACGCGCTGGAGCAGCGATTTGCCGACTTCCAGGAGCGGCAGCGCGAGCTGGAGGGGCGGCAGCGATTCTTGGGGGAGCAGATTCCGCAGATGGAGACGCAGATGCAAAAGATGCGGCTGGAGATTGACAGCGCGGCCAAGAACCTGGCGGACGCGCAGCGGCGGGTGAAGGAGCTCGGGCGGGAGCAGCAGCCGTCGGCGTCGGGCGCAGACAGCAAGCGGGCGGCGGCGCTGGAGAAGGAGATTGGGCGGCTCGAGGCGGAGTCGGAGCAGCTGCACGGCGAGATGGCGAGCGTGGAGGTGGAGGTGCAGCAGCTGCAGGACAAGATCATGGAGGTGGGCGGCGAGAAGCTGCGGGCACAGCGGACGATGATCGAGGCGCTCAAGGAGGAGCTGGCCGGCCACAACGAGGAGACGTCCAAGGCGGAGGTGCGGCGGGCCAAGGCGGAGAAGCAGGTGGCCAAGGCAGAGCGAGACCGGGCCAAGGCGGAGACGGAGCGGGAGGCGGCGCAGGGGGAGCTGGAGGGGCTGGAGGCGGACATGCAGCAGCAGGGCGACAAGGCGGAGTCGCTGCGGGAGGCGGCGGAGGAGGCGCGGGAGAGCCTGGAGGTGAAGAAGGCGGTGTTGGCGGAGGTGAAGGCGGAGCTGGAGGAGAAGACGGCGGAGCTGAACACGACGCGGGGTGTGGAGATTGAGATGCGCAACAAGCTGGAGGAGAGCCAAAAGGTGCTGGGAGAGAGCGAGCGAAAGCTGCGGCACTGGGAGGTGAAGCTGAGCAAGCTGCGGCTGCAGGACATTGCCGACTTGGAGCGGGTGCGGGTCAAGGTGGAGGGGGGGGAGGAGCAGGCGGCGGCGGACGGGGGGGAGGAGGAGCGAGAGACGGAGCAGACAGAAGCGACAGACGACGCGACAGACGACGCGACAGACGACACGCCAGACGAAGCACCACACGAAACGCCACAGCTGAGCGAGCACAGCCCCGACGAGCTGGCGGGCATGGACAAGCAGGTGCTGCTGGGCGAGATCGCGGCGCTGGAGGAGAAGACACAGAACGCGAGCGTCGACCTGGGGGTGCTGGCCGAGTACCGGCGACGGGTGGACGAGCACGCGGCGCGGTCGTCGGACCTGGCGTCGGCGGTGAGCCAGCGGGATACGGCGAAGCGGCGGTGCGACGACCTGCGGCGGCTGCGGCTGGAGGGCTTCATGGAGGGGTTCGGGGTGATCTCGCTGCGGCTCAAGGAGATGTACCAGATGATCACGATGGGCGGCAACGCGGAGCTGGAGCTGGTGGACTCGCTGGATCCGTTTTCGGAGGGGATCCTGTTCAGCGTGATGCCGCCCAAGAAGTCGTGGAAGAACATTAGCAACCTGTCGGGCGGCGAGAAGACGCTGAGCAGCCTGGCGCTGGTGTTTGCGCTGCACCACTACAAGCCGACGCCGCTGTACGTGATGGACGAGATCGACGCGGCGCTCGACTTTCGGAACGTGTCGATCGTGGCCAACTACATCAAGGAGCGGACCAAGAACGCGCAGTTTATCGTCATTTCGCTGCGCAACAACATGTTTGAGCTGGCGGCGCGGCTGGTGGGCGTGTACAAGGTCAACCACATGACCAAGAGCGTGACGATTGAGAACCGGGACTACATTACGCGGCTGCCGGTGCGGGCGGCGGGGGGGCATGCGGGACAAGGGGGACAAGGGGGACAGGGAGGCCAGGCGGCGGGGGCACAGACGCCGATGCGGCCGTCACAGGCGCAGCGGAACCAGCTGGCATCGCCGCCGTGAGGGGAGGACGACACGAGTTATGGATCTGTATGATTTACCATGGTTTTGTTTATGGGGGGTTTTGATGGGAGATGACGGTAGAAAACCAGTACAAGTACAAGTACAATGGTGCTAGGATCTGCCAAGGTCGTCTGAATATGATGGTCTTTTGTGTGTTGGCCTGTTTCCGGAGTTTTCGTGCTAATTGTGTAGTGCTCTACTTGTCTAAATTAGGTGCATTGACAACTATAACTCTCTCTACATCGTTCGGCACTTTCTCTGAATTCGTATGTACCAGCCACCGAGGTGATAGCTTACAAATATTTCAAGGCTGCCTCCATTCACTTTTGCCTGCCCAACAACGGCGGCTCCACAACGCCGACCTGGTCGACCAGACGGCGGTAGTGCTCGACGCGGCGGTGGGCGGCAAAGTTGAAGATGGTGTCTTTCTGGCGGCGGCAGAGGTCGAGGTCGAGGGTGGCGACGAGCAGCTCGTCGTCCTTTGTGGCGGTCTCGGCGACCTTGCGGCCGAGGGGGTCGTAGATGACGGTGCCGGCAATGAGGCCGCCGCCGGCGGAGCCGGGGGCCTCGTCGCCGGCCTTGGCGACGCTGACGCTGAAGCAGGCGTTGGTGTAGCTGCCGCCCTGGCAGCTGATGTGGTGGTGCAGCAGCGCGAGGGCCTCCTGCTCGGCGGGGCCGCCGAGCAGGCCGGCCTCCTGCGGCTTGTAGTCGGTCGTGTTGAAGCCGCACAGCACGAGCTCGACGCCCTGCAGGCCGTAGCAGCGCCAGGCCTCGAACCAGCGCCGGTCGTTGCAGATGAGCATGCCGACAATGGGGTCGCCGGGTTTTTTGTTTTCTTTTTCTTTTTCTTTTTCGTCTTTTTCTTTCTCTTCTTCCCCCGCCTTGCGCGCGTCCGCCACCAGCCCCGGCACGCGAAACGCCTCGAAGCCGAGGTCGCCCGGCGTAAAGTAGTGCTTCTCCAGCTGCTGCGCCGAGCCCGCCGGCAGCAGCGTCGTGCGGCCGGGCAGATGGACCTTGCGGTACTTGGCCACGACGTCGCCGGCGGCCGCCGAAAAGTACACGGCCGTGTTGTAGTCCGTCGTCGTGCCGTCCGCCGCCGTCCACCGCTCCGCGTACCCGACGCTCACGTCGACCCCCAGCGTCTGCGCGCGCGCATACAGCGGCGCCAGGTGCGGCGGCCAAGACTTTGTCTCTTTCTCTTCTTCCTTTTCAGACTCCGGCTCCAGCACCGCCGCCACCACCGCCGCGTCCGTCAGCAGCGCCCGCGGGAAAAACGTCGTCAGCGCCAGCTCCGGGAACACCACCAGCTGCGCGCCCTGCGCCGCCGCCTGCTCCAGCAACACCAGCATGCGTGCCATGGCCGTCTGCCGCACCGGCTCGGCGCCGGGCTCGGCCTCGTGCGGGATCGGGCCCATCTGGGCGGCCGCCACCGTGATTGTGCGCGCCATGATGAATAAGACAACCGCAGCCGGAAACGAAAAAAAAAGGAACCGCCCCCCTCCGACAACCCCTCCGTTTCTACACCTCTTATCTCTCGCCGGCGCTGGCCGACGTTGGCCGACGATGATGACTAAGCACGCCCGTCGGCCAGCGCGGCAGGCAGTGCGAGGATAGCACGAGTCCCGCACAGAGCGTCAGCCTCTGCCAGCCACACCAACCATCAGCCAACACGAGCTAGCAGTGGGCCTGTCGCTAGTTTCTCCAGCCGTCGTCCCGGACGTCCGTCTATTTTTGGACAGCACTGCCAGCTGCGCCTTGGCAACCCGATGAGCTCTCAAACTGGCAGTTGCTGTCAGTGAACACTGCCGCCAATTGCTGCCACTTGCTCCCTTTACTACGGGTACGCAAGTGCCCACGGCCACTTGCTCCGTTTGAGGAACAAGCCCAAACCAAGTGAAACGAACGCCCCTCTGCCCAGGCCCAAAAACCGGCTTTAGCCCCCGAGCATGACCCACGCTCGTTTCAGCCGCCGCATTTCCGCGTGGCCTCTTCTGCCACTTCTGCCACTTCTGCAGCTTTTGCCATGCTTGCTGCGCCTGGCGCAAGGCTGCGCCCGCCGCCACTGCAGGCTTACGGGCCCCCTTTTGTTTGCCGATCTTTACTGTACTGTAGCTGGCCTGTCTTTATCTAGTGCGGCCTGTCTTCTTTTCCGTCTTTTCGTCAAAGTATCCTCTCTTCGAATCGACATCTGTACGAGTATCCTACAATGCGTCTCTTCTCTACTCTCCTCGGCGCGCTCTCGCTCTCGGCCGTCGCCGCCGCAGCTTCTACGCCGTCCCCATCCACAGCCTCTACTTTCACGACTGCCACCACTTCTTCTACGGCTACCTCGGCTACCGCGTCTTCTCTCGCCGCCCTTGTCGCCGAGATCCCCGAATGCGCCCTCTCCTGCCTCACCGATGCGGCCACCAGTCTCGACTGTGCCGTCACCGACCTGTCTTGCTTCTGCCTCGCCGCCGCCAACAGCACCACGGCCGCTTCTGTCGAGAGCAGTCTCGCCGCCTGCATCCTCTTCTCCTCTTGCGACTCTGTTGACACCTCTGGTACGTGACTTCTCCTCTGTCTCGCTTTTCTCCCGCTCACACAACTGCAGCCTTGCAAACGCTCGCCTCCAACATCTGTGCCGTCGCTACCACCGCTGCTGCGACCGCCCTGGCCAGCGCCTCGGCCGAAATCACCTCGGCCCTGAACATCGCCTCCACGGCCTCGTCCTCGACTAGCAGCAGCACCGCCGCCGCCGCCGCACCTGCTGCCCCAGCTGCGAATCGCGCCACCTTTGCCCTGCTCGCCATAGCCGGCGTCGCCGCTGTAGCCGTTTATGCGCTCTGATGCCCGTTGTGCACAAAAAGTTGTCATTTGGGTACGACTCCAACCTATAGATGTAGGAATGAATGAATGAATGATGAGCAATTGAACGATTAAACAATTAAACAATTAAACCAATGCACGATTCCAACGAGGCCTCTACGCTTTTGTGACGGTAATGTGCCACACGCGGCGGCCCTTGACATCACGGCCCTTGTCGGTGGCCCCCTCGACCGGACGCTCCTCGCCCACGGGCAGGACAATGTCGAGGCCGCTGGCCAGCCACAGCGGCGCCCACGGCGCGGCGCCGGCGACGGTGGCAGCCACGAGGACGGCGGCCTCGGCGCGCGCGGTGATGGGCGTCTCGGCACCGTCGACGGCGTAGACGAGGCGCAGCTCGTAGATGGGCGAGCGACCCTCGCTGCTGATCCCGTCGTCCTCGAGCCAGGTGTTGGTGAAGACGGCGGTGACGGCGTCCTCGGGCGCGGCCGTCGGCAGCAGCGGCGGGGGGAAGATCTCGACGCCGCGGTAGTCGTCGTGCGCCATGTCGGGGAACTCGGCGTCGTCGAGGGCATGGCCGACGCGGCTGGTGGTGACGGCGCGCTTGCCGACGGGGATGGCGCTGCCGACACGTGCGAGCACGGGGATGGACGTGTACCAGGGCGAGGCGACGTGGTGCCATTGGCCGGCGGCGAGCCACTGGAAGGGCGCGTTGGTGTTGAGGAAGCCGTGGGCGGTGGAGGGGCCGGCGGGCAGGTAGACGGGGGCGGTGGTCTCGCCGGGGGCGTAGACGGCGGCGACGAGGAGGGCGTCGCCGAGCCAGAACTGGGTGTCGCCGGCGAGCAGCGGCTCGGACCAGACGGCGGGGTCGGCCTCGAAGCCCCAGCCGACCCAGCGCATGGGCGGCAGGGCGGCGCGGTGCGAGGCGAGGGCGAGGGCGTAGGTGTAGGGCATGATCTGGTAGCGGCGCAGGATGGCGTCGCGCACGAGGGGGCGGGTGGCCGGGTACTGCCACGGCTCGATGACGTCGCCGACGAGGTTGTCGGCGTCGGACGTCTTGTAGCAGTTGATGGCGAAGCGCGGCTGGTGGACGCCGAGCTGGATCCAGCGCACGAGCAGCTCGGGGGAGGGCTGGGGGCCCTCGAAGCCGCCAATGTCGTGGCCGAAGCAGTGCAGCAGCGAGAAGGCGGCGTTGAGCGAGATGGCGTTGGCGCCCTGCATGGCGGCCCAGCCGGTGACGTTGTCGCCGCTCCACGAGGCGGCGGCGTAGCGCAGGGTGCCGGCGGTGGCGCTGCGGGTGAGCACGAGGGGGCGGTCGGCGGGCGCGGCGGCGACGCAGGCCGCGTGCGTGCTGCGGGCCATCAGCTCCGTGTGCAGGGCGCGGCCCCAGAGGCCGACGCTGCGGTCGGCCAGGCCGGCGGCGGGCGTGGGTACGGTCTCGAGCGCGAGCGTCCAGTCGTCGCGGAAGAGGTTGAACTCGTTGTTGTCGTTCCAGAGCGCGTCGATGCCGGCGGCCAGCAGCGCGCGGCAGCCGTCGTGCCACCACTGGTAGGCGAAGCGCGAGGAGAAGTCCAGGTGGCCGCCCTCGCCGCTCTCGCCGCCGCCGGCGCTCCACAGGCGGGCCACGCCGGGGCCGCCGGCGGTGGCCGGGTCGCGGAACAGGGCGCCGTGGGCGGCCAGCGCGGCGTGGGCCGGGTGGCTGGCGAGCACGTACGGCTTGATGTTGGCCAGCAGGCGCACGCCGCGGCGGTGGGCGGCGGCGGAAAAGGCGCGCGGCGCCGGGAAGCGGTGGCGGTTCCAGGTAAAGACGTTGCGGGTCTGGGGCGCGGTCTCGGCCACGGTGTAGCCGGAGCTCATCTGGAAGGCCGACGTGGGCATGCCGTGCTCGGCGCACTTGTCGAGGAAGGCGAGGATGGCGTCGGCGGCCGGCGGGTGGTCCTGCATGGAGTACTTCATGCCGCCGCTGACGTAGCCCATCATGTAGCGCGGCACCAGCAGCGGGTAGCCGGCCAGGTCGGCGTAGCGCCGCACGACGTCGGCCGCGGTGGCGCCGACGAGCAGGTACTGGTCGAGGCCGCCGTAGGCCTGGCGGTGGACCTTGTAGGGCCCCCACATGCCGTCGACCTCGGAGCCGACGCTCCAGGTGCTGCGGGCGTGGGCGGCCGAGAAGAGCCCGACCACGGCCGTGGGCGTGACGTGCAGCAGCAGCGGAATGTGCTTGTACAGCGGGTCGGTGCGGTAGGCGTCGTAGCCAAACGTGTCGCTGGCCGCGATCTGGAAGCGCCGGCCGCCGAGGTTCATGGGCGCCGCCTTCTCGCCGAGCCCGACGTACAGGCCGCCCTTTTGGTAGTGCGAGTAGTGCGCCACGCCCGCGCCGTCGACCGCGTACGACCGGTGTGCCAGGTCGCTGTAGATGGGCTTGGCCTCGCCCTCGCACCGGAGCGTCAGCTGCGGCGCCGACGTCCAGTCGACCACGGCCGTGACGGCGCCGGCCTGGATCGAGGCTGTGCGCGCGGCAGCGTCGACTTTGACAGTGGGCCTCATCTCGACGGGAAACTCGGCCGCCAGCGCCGGCACGCTGGGGAACGGCGGCAGCGGGTGGCTGGGCGACACAAAGGTGGTGCGGAACACGCCGGGCCGGACGGCTTCGACGACAAAGTCAAACGGCTCGCCGCTACCGGCGCTGCCCGACTGCAGGGCCACCGAGGCCGGAGCTGTCGAGGCGGCGGCGGCCTCGCGGAGACGGTAGCCCGTCGGGACGAACTCGAGCTGACGCGACATGGGAGAAGAAGGGGCCGGAGTCAAGGGAGGGGTGAAGACAAAGGAAGAGAAGAGGGAAAAGGGGTGGACGAGAGGGCGCGTGGCCAGACGGCCACGATGCAGCGAGACTACATGGCTGCACGCGGAGGACACGTTCACTGGGCGTGCTGCAATGGGCTTTTCCGTTTGGTCCATTCAAGTGTGTCGTGGCGGCACGTTGTTCTGCTTATGTAATCAAGTTGCGTCCGATGTAGGCGCGCCCGCCGCCACGTCCTGGTCGAAGCTGACGCCGCTGTCGAGGCGCCGTTTGTTTGTGGGCGGCGGCAGCGACGAGGCGAGCGGCCGCGGCGCGACGACGACGAAGGCGGCCGTGTCGTGGTTGTGGTCGGGGCTGCCGCCGTAGACGGCGCCGAGGCGGGCGACCAGGCCGGCGAGGTCGTGCTGCAGGACGGCGACGGCGGCGCGGGCGTCGTGTTGGCCGGCGGCGAGGCGGGCCTGGTCGCGGCGCAGCGTGTCGGCGTCGGCGACGGCGCGCGCGCGCTCGGCCTCTTTGGCGGCGAGCTCGGCCTCGAGGCGCAGCGCCACGGCCTCGAGCTCGGCCAGGTCGCGCGCATAGCTGGCCGAGGCGCCGCGCAGCCGGTCGAGGCCGATCTCGAGGTCGGCCGCATGGGACTGGGCGTCTGCGGCTTCTGCGGCGGCGGCGGCGGCGGCCGTCTCGATCACGCTTCGTTTTCGTCTCTCAGCCGCCACCTCGGCCGCCAGCCCGTCCATCGCCGCCACCCGCGCCCCCAGCTGCTGCCGCAGACTCTGCTCCAGCGCGTGGTACTCGTCGATCTGCGCGTCCGCCTCGCCCGCCTGCCGCGCCAGCGTCCGCAGCCGCGCCAGCACCGCCGCCAGCACCGCCGAGCCCGCCCCCGTCAGCGGCAGCGTCACCTCGCCCGGCGTCACGTACTCCAGCTCCAGCCGCGCCGCCCGCAACGCCCCCGCCAGCGTCGCCACCACCTCGCTCGCGTCCGCCCCAAACCCCAGCCCGCACAGCTCCGACGACAGCGTCGCCAGCGCCGCCGTCTTGTCCGCCAGGCTGCGCAACAATGTCGTCACGTGACCTTCCAGGTCCCGCGCCTCCTCCTCCCCGTCCTGGTCCCGCAACATGCCCCCGGCCGCCGCCAGTTGCGCCCCCAGCCGCGCCGCCAGCGCCTCGTGCGACGCCAGCGCCGTCGCCAGCCGTGCCGTCTCGCCGCGCAGCGACCCCAGCTCGTCCCGCAGCCGCTGCGTCTCCTCAAAACTCGGGCCCGTCTGCGTCTGCGCCTCGGCCTCGACCGGCGCCGGCGGCGACGACGGCCACATGCTCGGCGGGCTCGTCGGCGGCGGCGTCGGGAAGCTGTCCTCGCCCGTGACCACGCGTGCCGGCCGCGACGGCGTGCTGCACTGCAGCTCGGCCATGGTCACGTCGCCAAACACGCCCTCGTCCTCGTCGAACCGGGGCGATGGCATGGCCACTGTTTCATTGTCGTCATTGCCGTCCTCGTCCTCGTCGAGCGGCGAGCCAAACGGATCCCGCGCCGCCATCGTCCAGTCGTAGTGGCGCTGGGTCGTCGGCGGCGTCGACACCTGCCGCCGCAGCGCCGCCAGCTGGCCGTGGAGGCCGGCCATGTGTGTGTTGTCGTCCTCCGTCTCCCGGGTCGCCTGCAGCTGCTCAATCGCCGCGTCCTTGGCCGCCACGTCCGCCCGCAGCTGCGCCAGCTCGGCCTGCACCGCCGCCGCCCGTCGGCGCTTGTCCGCCTGGATCGTGTTCATCTCCTCGCTGAGGCCGTTGCGTCGCAGCCGCCGCTTGACCCGCCCGTCCAGCACCTGGCGCAGCGGCAAAAACGTCACCGCCCCGCTAAACGGCTGCGCCGGGTCGTCCAGGTCGAGCCCCGCCGACGGGCGCTGCCGCCGACGTGATGGTGTTTTGGGCGTCGTCGCCGTCTGGCTGCCCAACGACGTGCGCCGCACCAGCGGCGTCAGGCCCGTCGCCGCCATTGCTGCGCCCGCCGTCGACGTCACCCCCGGGTCCGAGAACCGTACTCGCTTGGCCGCTCCGCGCCGGCTGGGGGTGCGTGCAGGTGTTGTCGGCGTCGCCGGCGTCGAGTCCTCAACTCGTGACGCCTCTGCCGCGGCATGCTGCATCGCCAGCCGTGTGCTGCTACGACGCGTTCGCCGCAGCGCAATGGGGAGGTCGCCGTGGTCTGCCATCGAGAGGCGGAGAATAGTAAAGTGGCAGGAATGGCAGTCGAATAAGACAAGCTTCCGACTCGCTTTTCACGAATACTTGTACGAGTTTTCTGCTCGAGAACACGGACCCGTCACAGCACGACACGTAAACAAACCAGCCACAGGGCGACCGGTCCTGGCCCACTCCGCCGTGCCTGATCGCGGTCACACAGCTGCGCGTCACCGATTCCCCATAACGTGCTGCTGTCGACGCCATGCTTCCACTTTGCCATCGTGTTGTTTACTTTGTCCTGCTTTGGACTAGCGCGGGGGATGACCCGCTCATTCTATTCGCTGCCATGTCTCTGCCGCCTCTGAGCGGGGCACTGCTTCAGGGCCTCCAAGCCAGTCTTTTGCGGCGCTCGACAACGCTCGAAACATCCCGGTGCTCGCTTCTTCCTTCCCATGTCCGAGTTGCTCCCCTTGCCTCTTTACTTGGACGCCCAGAAGTAGTTGGCGGCCACCACGCGTCCCAGCCCCAACGCCTTTTCAAAGGCCACTCCATCCCACCTGATGCGCCCTGCCAGGCCCACGGCCTCGGGCAGGCCCAGCGCCTGTCGCGCCCCCTGTGCGTCTAGCCCGGCCGGCTGCTCCCACACCAGAAAGACGTATCGATGTGCCGTGCTGATCGGCGGTGGGTTCGGGGGCGCCCACTCCACAACTGGCGCCACCTCGGCCACCAGGGGCGTCCACCCGTCTGCAGCTGCCCCTTTCACGAGGTCTGTCTGCAGGCCATGTAGGATCGGGCTGAGAAACGAGAACGATGGAAAGGGTGCGTCTAGGTCGATCGACAGGCACAGGAACCGCTGTGCACTGCCACTGCCGTTGTTGCTGCCGCTGCCGCTGCCACCGGTGCCATTGCTCGCCAGCCACAGCTTGGGGCTGGACTGCGCGGCTGTCGCCTTCAGCGCCGCGCCCGCCTCTGTCAAGGTGTCGTTGGCAAACTGCAGCCGCAGCTGCGGAGCCGCATTGTCGTTCTCGAGCGCTGTCAGCGCTGCCGCCACCTGGGGTCCAAGTCGCGAGGCCATCTTGTGCTTTGGCTTGCCAGACACATGCTCCGTTTAGACGTCCGGCGCCCGTCTTATATGTCTTACATCGCCGGGCTCCAACGTCACAGTTCGGAATTTGCGGGCGAATCCACTGTTTTTCAGCCGTGTTCGGCACCGAACCTAAATCACGTGTCCCGTATTGGCCCGGCGGACCACGGACCTTGGGATGCATTTCATTCTGTCGTGTCTCGTCGGATTATCATACATGCTCGGGACGCATTCATTCTGGTGGCGTTCTCTCCAAGCAGCAACGCAAAAGCAGCGCAAAACGATTCCGTTCTCACCACGCCGCCCTCACTTGTCTCGTGGACCGTCCTCGGGCCGTCGTGGCAGCAGGATCGCCGCCGACGGCAGGTCGTACCAGCCGTCGCGCCGCTCCAGAAAGTTGCCGACGCGGTCCTGCCGGCTGAGCGGCGCGTAGGCCGACTGCTGTCGCGCCAGGTTGCGGCTGATCGTCCCGTGCTCTCGGTCCTGCATCTCCAGGATGGCCACCGACGTCGAGCCGGCCCGCGACATCTGCGCGAACCCGCCGAGGATCGCGCAGAAGAGCACAATCAGCACAAAGCTGGCATTGGACGTGAACTGCAGCTCTTGTTTCTTTGCCCCTTCCCCGTTGGCCTCCGCCTCCCGCGCCTGGTGCCACCGCTCCCAGTCCTCCCACGTCGCATTGTTGGCCGCATTGCCCGGCCGTGTGCGCCACGTCCGGTCCACATGTCCGTGTGCCATCGGCCCATGGCCGCCCGGCCCGCGCCACCCAATGCCGTACAGGTCGTAGGCCCGACGCTTGGCCGGGCTGCGCAGAATGTCATTGGCCGCCACAATCAGCCGATACCGCTCCAGCATCACCGCCGCCGAGAGGCCGTGGCCGTGCCTGCCACCGCCCACATCATGGTGTCGGTCGGGGTGGTACACCTTGACGAGGTCGTAGAACCGCGCCTTTTGATACGGCGCCTCGCGCGTATGGCCCAGGATCTCGTATGGCGTCGGATACGTCGACATCGGCCACGGCAGCGGTCCGTGTCGGACATGGCTGTGTCGTCGCCTCTGTCCCCCTCTGTCGCTCCTTTCGCTCTTGTCGCTCGATTCCCTCTTTCCGCTCGTTTCCCTCTTTTCACTGCTGCCGTCTACCGCCGAAAAGAACCGCGATCGTGCCGCCGGCACCACACGCAACCGTCCAGCCGCGCCCCGGACGTGCTGCCACGAGTACGTCGCCGCCGACTGTGAACACCGCATGTTGCAGCACGGACACGCCGGCAATCGCGACATCATCGTCTGTCAATGCTGTCTTGATTCGCTTCCCGTCCGCTGCCAACATCACCTGATTCGCCCGCTGGAAGAAGACCGGAGGAAGGAACGACTCGCGTGGGGACTTGTCGCCGGCACCGCTCATTGGCCGTTGCCCCCCTGTTTCCAAATGCTATGTCCGAGCTACTCCAACCCCCACAAGTCACGTGGAACACCGCCAATCCGAGAACTGCCTGTCACACTGGCCTTCCCCATGCAGGCCACACAAGCCCTCAGCTTCTGCTCGCTCGACTTTTTCCTACACCGCGAGATTTCTCACCAACAGAGCCCTCCACGCAACATCACTACAACGCAACCCCACAACCCACACAATCGTACCTCCTGCCACGAGCCCTACCTTGCGCCCTCGTCTCTACTGCCGTCGTGCTGCATTGCCTCGCCCCTGTCATCCCTGCTTGGCGAAGGATTCTCGATACCCCTCTCTGCAGATACCAAAGAGCTCTTCTTCCATCGCATCTACCAACTCTTCAGCCTCAAATTCCGCTTGCTCTAACCAGCTCCCCATCTACTGCCTTTTGGCCCAGAAAACCCCAAACTCTGCTCCGTCCTTTGCCCTTGCACTCGCATCTCTTTTGACGCAGGGACATCAATCCGTTCCTCGTCGTCCTTTCAATTTGCTCGCGGCCCATTTCTGTCCAACAACGGCCGAACAAAAAGCTGCCGCCCACCAGGAGAACACTCCCAGGCTCCTCACCCCTTTCAACCCCAAACGAACACACGCACACACACCGCAATGGCGGACGGTCTCATCGAAAAGTTGAAGTCGGCTACGCTGAAGTGAGCTCTTCCCGTTTCCTGCCCTTCTCTCAAGCCCGCTCGCTAACATGTCCAAGAAGCGACGACAAGGCATCAGACGACTGGAAGAGCACCCTCAACATCCCCGCAAAGGACAGCCGGCAACAAACTGAGGTGAACTCTAGCCGCCCTCCTACCTCGACCTATTCCCCACCGCTTCGATCCTCCTCGATATTGACTGTCTTGCACTAGGATGTGACCAACACAAAGGGCCTCGAGTTCGAGGAGTTTGACCTCAAGAGAGACCTGCTCATGGGCATTTTCGAGGCCGGATTCGAGAAGCCGTCCCCCATCCAAGAAGAAAGCATCCCAGTCGCCCTCACCGGCCGCGACATTCTCGCACGAGCAAAGAACGGAACCGGCAAGACCGCCGCTTTTGTCATCCCGGCCCTCGAAAAGATCAACCCCAAAATCTCAAAGATCCAATGTCTCATCCTCGTCCCCACCCGGGAACTGGCCATGCAAACCTCCCAAGTCTGCAAGTCGCTCGGCAAGCACCTCAATATCAACGTCATGGTCACAACAGGCGGCACCGGCCTTCGAGATGATATCGTCCGCCTGCAGGAGGCCGTCCATATCGTGGTCGGCACCCCCGGCCGCATCCTCGATCTCGCCAGCAAGAACGTCGCCGACCTGAGCGAGTGCCCCATGTTCATCATGGACGAGGCCGACAAGCTGCTCTCGGCCGAATTCACACCAGTCATAGAACAACTGCTGCAGTTCCACCCCAAAGACCGCCAAGTCATGCTCTTCTCCGCCACCTTTCCCCTCTCCGTCAAGGACTTTTCCGACAAGAACATGGTGTCCCCCTACGAGATCAATCTGATGGACGAACTCACCCTCCGCGGTATCACCCAGTACTATGCCTTTGTAGAGGAGCGCCAAAAGGTGCACTGCCTCAACACCCTCTTCTCCAAGCTGCAGATCAACCAGTCCATCATTTTCTGCAACTCCACCAACCGTGTCGAGCTGCTGGCCAAGAAGATCACCGAGCTCGGCTACTCGTGCTTCTACAGCCACGCCAAGATGGCCCAGCAGGCCCGGAACCGTGTCTTCCACGACTTCCGCAACGGCGTCTGCCGCAACCTCGTCTGCTCCGACCTGCTCACCCGCGGTATCGACATCCAAGCCGTCAACGTCGTCATCAACTTTGACTTTCCCAAGAACGCCGAGACCTACCTCCACCGCATTGGCCGCAGCGGTCGCTACGGCCATCTTGGTCTGGCCATCAACCTGATCAACTGGGACGACCGCCTGAACCTGTACAACATTGAGAGGGACCTGGGCACCGAGATCCAGCCGATCCCGGCCACCATCGACAAGAGCCTTTACGTTTACGACAACCCGGAGAATATCCCAAGACCCATTGCCATGCTCGCCCAACCCACGTCCTATGCGACTGCATCCCGTTCTGGCGCTGCCGGCCCGTCCCAGGCGAGGACAACAACCCAGGTGCAGCCCACGGTGCCCCAAACGCAGGGCGGCTGGCAGCAGGCCGGCTTCAACGGCACCACCCAGCGAGGCGGTTTCCAGACCCGCGGCCAGACCTCCGGCTCGCGTGGTGGCCGCGGCCGCAACGGCTACCATGGTGGCAGGAACCACTACGGTGGCCGTGGCGGCCGTGGCGGACAGGGCGCTCCGCCTGTCCAGCAGGCATAGTCCGGCAACATGCCTCCAAGATGATCTGCCAGCTTGAAGGACTGCAGATCACAGCTGCGGCAACACGCTTCACAATCTGTCTTTTCATTTACATGTACATACTCTTATTTTTTTGCGACGACTCCGGTTTCTCCATAACGCACAACAACAACCCCTACGACAGGCCTTCTCCGCCTCGGAACGACACATTGCACCAACCCCTGGTGTTTCCTCGTGCTTCTCGGTGCTCGATTCGCCGTCCCGCACATTCTCCAGAATCCTGTCTCAAAGTTTATTTGCGTTGTCTCTCTTTTCTTTCTTTCTCTTTGCAGGACCAGCCCTCATCTCTGGAGAATCCCACCCATCTTTGGACGCAGGGCCACAGGAATACCGCACCAGAGGAGTGTCGGACGCGTGTGCTTGCCACTTTCTGCTACTCTTTCCTAGCATTTCTTTTCTTACGCCTCTAGAGCCGGCGCGCAGCCCTTGAACTTGACCGAGGGATGGGATTCGATTCGCGAGCAGTGGCTGAATTGGAATGGGGCTGGCGTTGTCCATTTTTGTTCTGTGTTTCTATTGCATCGTGATCAGAGATATACCGGAGTTTGGTATTTGGCGTTCGGGCGTTGGTTGGTAGTCCGCCAAGGGGGGCAGAACCTGGCACGGTTCATTGTTGACGGCGTTGGAAGACTGGTTTCTCCGGGAAGAAACACGTCTTGATGAGGGATATGCCAGCAGGAACAAAAGTCGGGCAGAGGGAAGGCTACCGTCGGCGGCGACGATACCGCGAGCGCTTGGGGGGGCCGGCCTGGGTTTTTTTCACCTCCTCGTGCGGCGGATGGATGGGGAGCTGGCGGAAGGCTGGTGTTTGTGTCCAATCTTGCACCAGAAGACACGGGGATGGAGCAGGACAACAGGGGCATGGCAGACGGCGGCATTGGCCAGCTTCTGCTGCTCCAGGCGCAGAGAAGAGTTGGAACGGCGGAATCGACACTCATATCGACGGGCTGGCTGAAGCTCCAGTTCTTACGAAATGTATTGGATGTGGAACGATGCACACACGAAAGCAAAAAATCACAAAAAAATCACAAAACGACCACAAAACGACCACAAAAAATCAGAAAAACAACAACGAAAAGTGCTTCGGGAGGGCGCTGGAAGGCTGCATGACTATTCTACCCAACAGCCTCTGTTTCTACAGATGACTCACGATGGACTGGCTGATCATATAACAATCTCTGAGCAGGAGCTCAATCCTGTCTCACAACAGTTCTCACCTTAGACAGCCAATACAAACTGACGCATTTTTGGTTTCTCTCCCGCAACCTTTCCCAGAAGCAAAACAGTGAGCTAAACTTAAGTCGGGATGCCGTGCACAGATGCACAAGACTCATTATCCGTAGTGAGACCTTGCCGAAGGTCGTTTCACAGGCGTCAAGACGTACATCGTAGGGCCACACAAGCAGGCTTTGTGTCCACCACCGTGTAAATGAAGGATAGGACTTTTGGCGGCGGTGAGAATGCTGTGTTCGCCCGCATGCCACGCAAGTATCTTTTGTTTATCAAATCTCCCATTTGATAGTAATAACGGTATAGAAGCAAATGCAGGTTGCATCAAAGGCGGATGACAGCACTCTATCCCGTAACCCAACCGCCAACCGCTCCCTCTTGACCAAGAAATAAACGCCGCCCGTGATGCAAGAAACATATAAATACAAGAGTGAATATGTACCAAAGAAGGCCGAACAAAGGCGTATATCCGAGATGCTTAGAGAATGAAGACCGTCGTGGCCAAAGTACCGCCCACAAACGCGGCGATAAGAGATGTTGGGATATAGAATCCCCGGCCGACGGCCGCGGAGGAGACACCGGAGTCGACTACTATAGATTCGGTAGGAATGGGGTTCGCGGTGGCGGTAGCAGAGGCGGCCGAGATTTCCGACGCCAGAATGGCCGAGGCCGAGGCGATCTCCGCGCTCGCAGCGCCGGCGCTGTAGACGTCACACAGGTCGGCCAGCCAGTCGCCCGCGTCTTACCGCGTCAGCAAGGGGCCAGGACCGAGGGAGGGCCAGGCAAGAGGCCAAGAGACGGCCAAGAGACGAGACTTACCGATGGAGGGACTGCCGTCGCAGTAGCTGCCGGTACAGATGCCCAACTTGACGACGAGCGAGTTGGGGTTTTCGCAGACGCAGCCCAGATCGCTGGCTGCACAGCCAGAGTCAATACTGGAGGCGTCGTAGCAGAGATACACACACGGCTCGGCTTCCTCGGCAATCTGGGACAGCGACGTGCCCGTGACGCTGAGCGATGCGACGGTAGTGGTTGCGGTGGTGGCCGTCGTCGATGTCGCGCCGCCGACCGTGCTGTCAGCAGCGACAGCCCCGGGAGCGACGGCGGCCACGAGGGCTACGGCCAGAGCCGCGAAGCCGCGACACGACGGGCGCGACGCGGTTTGTGTTCGTTGTTGTGCCATTTATTTGTAGGCGGTCGATCTAGCGTAAAAGAGTTGCGGAAGCCGCCGGGTGTTTTGTCGCGAAACCGTCAGAGAGAGCTGAGACGGCAAAACGATCCTGCATATTCTCGCTATATGGTAGTCCTTGTCGGAAGATGACTCTTTCCACCTCGCAGTTCGTTGTCTCGGGCTTGCGCAGTCAGATGCGGGAGTCGGGCCTCGGGCAGAATTCGCCGAGACAGGGGAGCAAGACAAAGGAATTTGGGCGCAATCGGAAACGAAAACGAAAAATTGGGATAGGAAGATGTGCAAATTGGGTCAGTAGTCAAAACCCAACTGCAGGAAACGGCAGGAACTTGGGCCGTTGGTGCACCGACGTGGCAAAGGAGCGGTGTCGCAGGTAGAGAGAGACTTGGAAAGTGCGAAGCACCAAGATTGGCCGACTGCGCGGACGACAGCTGCTATTGCTCGTGCTGCGAAACCCCCCAAAAACCGCACCAGAAGAGCAAAACAGGTGCGGAGCCTGGGGAGACTTCGGCGCAAGATGGAACGTGCACAGCCTTCATTGGGTTTTAGTCCGGCATTGGCATTTGCGGCACGGCTCATCGACGTAATCATGTTCTGGCGTGCCCGGCAATTAGGAAGCCTAGAGTGCCATAGATGTGAGATCAGCAGTCGGTCAGCCGGCACTGGGCTACGGAGTACGCCGAGAGGTGAGAGGATGACCTTTGCCGCAGCAGGTGACGTCAGAAAGCAGACGAGCGCTCGTAGAATAGAGAAACAAAAGAACAGGGCAAAAAACAGCAGACAGAATGCCAGGAACAAATGGTTGGTGGGGAGAACGGTGGAGCCGCTAGCACAACCCGAAATTGTCACTTTATGAACACTCGTACTTTGTTCAATGCGAATAGATGTTCAAATCTTCACTAATTTTAGGTATCTCATTATAATAAGCTATGCCAAGCTGCACATAAAAGACATGGCCACGAGGCATTCAAAAACTGCAAATCCAAACATTTCAACTCCGATAAAACACTGGACTCGGAGAGCCGTCTCGCTTATCCCAGCGACCCGTTTAGGCAATGTTCGCCGCATCGACCGTCGGCGGGGCCCCGGCGTGCGATTTTTGGCTGTGCTGGAAGGTGGTGGTGGGCTTCCACTTGGAAGAGGTACGCGGCGTAGTCTCCTCGAGCATCTGGTCGACCTGTTCCAGCGTGAGACCCTTGGTCTCGGGAATCAGGAAGTAGGAGTAGACAAAGGCGGCCGAGCAGAGACCAAACCAGATGAAGAAGACGCTAGACTTGAGGTTGCCATGGGTCGTGCCGACCATGTAGGGCGTGATGACGGCAATGATGGTGTTCCACAGCCAGTTGGAGGCGGTCGACAGGGCGACACCACGCGACCGGATGGGCAGCGGGAAGATCTCACCGATCATGATCCAAGCGCCAGGGCCCCAGGTGGAGGCGAAGAAGAAGACGTAGATGGCAATAAAGGCGACCTGGGCGTTGACGGCCGGAATGTTGTTCGCCACCGTGTCGCCAGCCGCGTTGAGATGCGTGTGGTTGAAGCCGACGGTGACACCGATGACGGCGACGATGAGCTCGCAAACCAGCATGCCGAGGGCACCCCAGATGAGGATGACACGGCGGCCGAAGCGCTCGACGGTGTAGAAGGAGATGGGCGTGGAGCAGACGTTGACGAGGGTGAAGATCAGGGACATGAGGAAGGTGTTGCTGATGGCGCCAGTCGACTTGAGGAAGGGCGTGGAGTAGTAGAAGATGAAGTTGATACCGGTCCACTGCTGCATCATCTGCAGAGACGTGCCAAGAATGGTACGGCGCAGGTTGGACTTGGCGTGCCAGATGCTACCAGTAAAGCAGTGGAACCAGCTCTCTGCCCACGAGGTGGTGGGAATGAGGCTGCGCTCGTACTCCTCGTTGGCCACGATCTCGTTCAGCTCGCTCTGAATGTAGTCCGAGCCCACCGGCTGGCCACGGAGACGAGACAGACAATCGGCCGCGCGAGTGAGGTCGCCCTTCTTCACAAAGTACCGGGGCGAGTCGGGCAGGAGGGACAGGCCACCGGCGAGGATGAGCGCCCAGGCGAACTGGATGCTAATGGCAATGCGGTAGGCGCCGCTGTCGTTGCGCTTCTCCGTGGCGTAGACGACACAGGAGGCCAGCAGGAGACCAATGGTGACACAGAACTGGTAGCCGGCCACGAGAGCGCCACGCACCTTGCGCGGGCAGATCTCAGACATGTACAGGATGACAATGGCAGACACAAAGCCGACACCGAAGCCGGCAATCAGACGGCCGGCCACGATCTCACCAAGGTGACCGCTGCCAGCGCCGGTGGTCATCTGGATGACAACACCGCACAAGTAGATCAAGCAGCCAAGAATGACAGTCCACTTCCGGCCCATGTAGTCCGCCAGATCGCCACCAATCAGGGCGCCGAAAAAGGTACCGCACGACAGGATCGACACGATCAGCGACTCGTGGCTGCTCGTCAACGCCGTAGCGTTTGGGCCCTCGATGGTATGGATGAAGCGGTCGACGCCATTGATACCGTTGATATATCCAGAATCGTAACCGAAGAGGATACCGCCAAACGATGCAAAGGCACACATGGCATAGGCCTTCCAGGTGACGGGCGCCTCGATGTGCTCAATGTCCTGAGACACATCGTGGTGGTGCTCGGCATCGGGGACCGACACCTCCTTCTCAAGGTTGCCCATGGCTAGGGGAAGTTGGAGTGTAGTATGTGTAAAGGTAGGTAGGTAGGCGAGGTAAAAGGAAGAGAGGAAGCGTGAAGCTGAGAGTTTGGCTGGGTGGAACCCACAAGTATGGGATGAAAGGCTAGTATGAATGAGACTCTGGGATAGAAAGAGATCCGTCGAGACGTTGGACGGAAGGCACAGCCATTATATACATTTTTTTGGAATACGGGGGAGAGCTCCTGCGCGTTTGGGGCAGCTAGCTGGTGGCACGAGGTGCAGCCCGCAAGCAGTAAGAACCGGGGACGCTCCTTCCTGACGATGTTCCGCACACGCCCATGGTCATTGGTCATGTAAGACCGAGGCCGGCCGGCCACCCCAGGTTTGCGTCCGGGCGGAGCCAGGGGGGGTGTAGCTGGGTACCGCCACCCAAAACGCCATGGGCCGGTGTCCCCATGCACGCAAAATTTTGTTCTTTTTTCGGCGTGGTCTTTTCTTGGGTCTCCTCTACCGGCCCTTTTTCCATTACCACCCGCATGGGGTTCTAGCCTTCTCCAGCTTCCCCAACTGCCCCATTTTCCACGCCAAGAATTTTGGCCTCTCGCTAGGCGTGGGAAAATGGGAGTCTGGCCAACAAAACGCGACTTGAAATGTGACTTGGCACAGCACTTTGGCCGAAGAAGGGCCACGGCTACATCCCTACTTGTGCCGCTTTGTATGTCGCGACGCCGATGCGTTGCATTGCAGCGCCGGCAAAGGAACAGTGGAGTGAGCACCCGGCGTCCACTCGGCGGTGTCTAGGAGGCCCTGTTGTCTCTGCTGCGGTGGGTGACCTGAACACGGCCCCAGAGGTTCCCCTATTAGCGCATCAGTCAGCGGAGCGGGAGACTCCTTTAGTGATCATGTGGACTGCCGTTTTCAGCACTCGTGGCCGCCCTCGTTTGTTTTCCCTTTCTTCCTTTTATTGTGGGCCACGAGAATCTGAGATCGGCGCTTACATCATGGAAGGACAAAAAAAATCTTAAAAAATACGGTTGAGACATGAGACCAGCACGGTCGGTCGTTTGGCGATGCCAAGGCTGCTCGAGCCAGACATCGCGAGCACGCCCGCAGCGTCGTATCAGTATGCCGTGCGCTGACAACCAGCCGATAAATGCGGTCACAAACCGGGGTCGCCCTAGAAAACAGAGCACCATTTGATTGACCCATTCGCCAGCAAATAGCAACGAAGTAATGCCGACAGCCTCCACGGGGGAATTGGAATGAACTGAGGATTGCGGGGTTGACTGTCGTCGCGCTTGCGACCGGGGTGATGGGTGACCACCAACATTACCCGGGCCGTTGGAGTGTGGCGATTGGACTACGGACGGCCGAGATGGGTGCTTCCTCGAATGGAGAGGGCCGCCTCCCCCCCATCAACTCCCCAGTGTCGCGTGAAAAAAAACGCTACGTAATGGGCAAAACGTCTGGAGAAGGCCGGGGGGGAAGAGGGGGGGCGGGGAGGGCCATCGGCGGGGGGGAGGGGGGGGCGGTCTGATGAAGCGGCGTGGCTTCGGGGATACAGCCAAATGGGCATTTGTCGGTGGTATTTCAACACGCTAGTGTGCTCTGTCCAGCGGCCGTTGGAGTCTGCATACTCGTACTCGTACTCGTGGGCGCGTGGAGGGAGTATCGGGCAGCGAGAGACAGCAGCTGCATGCTCTCTCCAGTATTTGGCTGCGGACCAATGGCGACTAGCCATTCTACCAACTCACAGCCGGACACATGGCGCTACTTCTTGTTGTCTCTAATCGCCACCCCCCCAAAAACAGGTTGCACTGTCGCATGGGATTGAAAAGCTGGCACATGATTACCCCAGCCGTATTGCAGCCCTCTCGGCAAGGTTTTCAGCCGCCGCTCTTGAGCACCGACAGCACGCCACCAGGCATCCTGGCGCCTCGACTCACTCGTACGCTGCGAGGCGTTCTGGCCAGGCTGAGACGATGGCCTCATGCGGTGCGCCGTCCTGGCACCAACCGAGGTTGCACCAAGAAAACTGAAATTAATTAAAATATAAAAAAGAAGCCCCTGCCACGGTGTAACATGCCGGCGCGTTTTCGCCGGCCAGACGTCTCTTCCGTTATTGCGGGAGTGTTGCCAAACTCCAGACCCAAATATTTTTGCTAGTCATGCACATGATCCTGTGGCCCTGAACCTAATCGGCCCGTCCTGTAGTGGCCACGGAATCTAGCCTGTGTTGTATGTGGGGATGGCCAATCAGCCGCGAAAGTCTATTCTTTTCAACAGCCGGCTCTAACCACGCCGCATACGAGCACTCGTACTCGTATCCCTGTGCCCGTTTCTCCTTTGGCATCACGAGCCCCTTCTCAGCCGTTTCCTCTTTTTCTTCTCGTTGGTGTTTTTTTTTTCAATTCGCTTGCCTCATAATACTCGCATACCGCTTACGAAGCCTGTCTCCAATGTCGTTCCGTTTGCGGATTCCATTTTTATCTGTCATTTTCACCGCGCTAACCTCTTCTAGACCTCCTCCGTCTTTACGCTAGCCGGAAAAGGAAATTGAAGCAAAGCCCGTTTGTCACATGTTCTGCGCCGACGCCCCAGCCTTCAAGCTGGTCACCGGACAACAGACACCGGTACGGAGGATACTGCCGCGCCTCTTGCCAGCCTTCGCTCTGCAGTTTGGGAGGCAGCCGTGCGCGGTACCCACATTCTCCGGAATGAGGCCGTCTGTTTCCATCGTGACCTAGAGAATAATTTCAAACGTCGATGCTCGCATGACTCTTCGCTGCCTGGCCGTACGACATACTGGAAAATGCCAATTGCCAGGCCACGGCATATTATTTGCAGTAATGTAAGATAACACGTCCGCCCATCTTCCTTGCCCAAACTGAAGCCTCGCAACGACCTTGTATGGCTGGTGTGCACATTCGTCTGACCTCTTGCTGCGCTATGGCAATTGGCAGATCGGGAAATATCGTATAATTAGCTGACCTAACTTAATAGACCTCCGTATTATTATCAATCGTCCGAGAAACCGCCGTGGTAGCTGAGTGGAGCATTATGGCTGCTTGCAATACGGGGATAGCTCCGGTTCTATGAAACGGCCTCGGCGCTTTTGACACCCAACCTGGCAAGGGTGCAGCCATGTGGTGACCTTCTGCATGAAGCCATCTTTGTGAGCGTTTGTTTCTTCCTCGGTTATTGTCGAGCGGAAGTGTGGCACCGTAAATTGTCAGAGCCAACCTCGGATACAGCCGGGGAATAGCAGCATTCTTGTGGTGATAGCAAGATAGGCTGCCTTTCGTGCGGCATCAATAAGCGAAGGTAAGGAAAGGGCCGAAGAAGCTCGCACCTACGGAGCAGGATTGCGAAAGTAGAAATTAATATCGAGCATTCACGGGTATCATGGTCAGATATTCTTCTTGGCAGAACAGCCGGTTAATGGTGGCGTAACTATGGTGGCGTCTCTTATACCTCAACGCGACTTGATAAGCATGCCGTTATATCTATGATTATATTTCTCATTGAGGCCGCGTGCTTTTGTACAGAATATGGCAATGTAAGATATCTTGCATATCACTCAGACTATGGCCACTAGTATGGATAAGCGTTGCATCGCCCCGAGATTCAGAGAAATACCAGAGATTCAAGAATATTATAATGATTACCTATAGTCGATTACCTATGAGCCATCAGCTTAGGCCTCCACACATTACTTTGCACCTTTATACGAGTGGCATATATCGAAGCACATAGAGAATGATACGACAGATACCGAGCATATACAAGCATTTTTGTGCAACAATCTAGACGTTTGCTCCTCCCGTGCAAAGACGTATAAGCCTGTATTTTACAGCGATTAGTCCTTCGACATTCTGGAGTTATTATAAATGGTAGAGATACGATGGTGTAAGCAGCAGTGGGCCCACAACCGGGCATTCTTTATTATTCCATAGAGGTAAAATAGGATACGGGCTTGTTATCGATGTTTGCCTTTGGAAGAGACCAAACAGTCGAGATGATGTAAGGGAGAAAAAAAAACATAAAGCGGGCTGCGCGCGACGATTACAGAGCAGGGCCACATTTTTCTTCATACAATATCTACGATAGCTTACTCTCGTGTATTATAAGACATGCATAGCAAGATTCAACCCAATGCTTTGATCGCCAAAAGGAAATCGAATTTGTATAATCATAGCCATGGAAACGCGATTGTGTTGTAGAAACAACTCGACCCACAGTTCCGTTGGTCGCACTGCAGTACACCTTTGCACTAGTGCTGGCATATCACGACAAAGAGGCTCCCCACAGAAGAGATCGGTGGTTGTCGTGTCCAACCAGAAATCCTACAAAAAAAGTCACTTTTGCCCGACCAAAATGCACTCTATTGCTGTACAGATGAAGTTCACAACACAACTCACATAGATCTTCACGTTGCGCCACAGTGCTTGGCATATGTGGCTGTGCTATACTGGACAAAAAGTAGTTTGGAGAATCGCGTGCACGTGCCACGCTCAGCCGACCACTCCAAATCTCAAACGCCGCACCCCAGCAAACGATGCTCAGTTCCTATATCCATTCATCGGAGCTCAACATGTCGCGCCCCATGTAGCCGCGCAAAACAACAACGATAGCCTGGCAAGACTGGATACTGGACAACACACTCACGCAGCCTTTACTCGCCGACGCGTCTTCTGCGCCACAGCGCTTCTACTTTTCGGCGTCAAGAACAGCGATAGAGATCATGCGGGCATGTCCACGACGACAGCCTCGTCCACCGTGTCCCCTGGTCTCCCTTTCCAGCTGGCGCGGCTGCATAGCTGACGGTGTCGCGTTCGGTTCGTAGCGTGACGACGCGGCTGCCGGCTCTCGCGGCTGCTAAGTCCCCTACTACGTCCCCTATAGTCGGCTCCAGCACCTTGACCTCTTGATCAAATGGCTACGTCTAAGCCTCTCGCGTCGGACAGGCGAGCCAATGCACCGCGTGCAAGCACTTATTTATCTGGGCCAGCTAGGCCAGCTGGGCCAGCTGGGTCGCCCGGTTCCCACTTGATCCGAGATGCCTGCCAGCCTTGTGGGCCAGCTCGGCCTCCTCTTCGTCCGAGCACGGAAGGCTGGCAGTCAGGTGACCTTTTCGGCACAGGGACACTAGGCCGAGCCGCCGCAGACGGCGGCATGGGCTGCGATGACGACTATGATCCAGAGAGTCCGTGGGGCGCCCTGGGCATTGCCTATGACCCGACCTCGCCATACTGGACTTGGAAATCGTCGCTGCCTCTGCCGCGGCCACTTGTACCGCAGCTAGCGAACGATGACATTTTCGAGCGATTAAAGGCCATCGCTGCTCAGAGTCCCCCGGCCATGGACTCCGAACTTGCACTGCCGTGCGATATGATGGCCTGCTCGGATGATATTTTGCGCATTCTCCGGGACATCTCGGATGCCGTTCCGCGCGACAGGGTGGTCCCCCCGAAAGCCGAGGCGAGCGGCGATACAGCCGGCCTGCCTGCTGCCGATCCGTGCATGCCATATCGGCCGGCCGTTCCGGACAATGCGGACAGCTGCCTGGAGCCTCCCAAGGCGGTCAAGGAGGCAGACCGCACGAGCACGGCCACCATAGCCGATGAGCCCCTACCCGAGTCCGATGGGAAGGTCAATGAGGAGAGTAGCCAGCAGCCACAAGCAGACGGATTGACGGCGGCGGATCCGGAATGTCCGATCGCTATAGCACTACGGTGCTGTCCTGTGGAGGTGCCCAGCATCCTACACATGATTCTCGACCGGACGGGTGACAAGCTGGATCCGCGGATGGTCGAGCAGTACGCTTGCCACGTCGACAAGCTGTGCAAGGCGCACTTGGAACGGTTCCTCCGCCTGCGTGCCTCGGTAACGGCGAGTCGGCTCTCATCCAGCTGTCCGGAGACACCGCAGTCTGCCAGTCCGCAAGTGGAGGCCGTTCCGCTTGCACTGCCGCCGATATTGCAGGGGCCATCGGCCTCCTCTCCGGCCCGGACGGCGGCGCTGCCGACACCGCCTGCGGAAAAGCCACGGCCGAGGAAGAGACGGACGACGGGTGACGGACATCGGGCAGCGCGAGCTCCTAAAGCGGTAGCGCGAAGCAGTGTGCGGCCGGTGCCCGACGTCATCCGCGACAACCAGTACCGGCTGCAGGTGTTGCAGGAGATCCAGGAACGGTTCACGCGAGCCGGGCCAAGCGAGCAGCCGCTGCACACGCACGGCGGGGTCACCAACCGGATCGTGCACAACCTGCTGTCGGTGGCGCGGCAGCCGAACGCGTCGGCAGAACATGGGGCGGTGGAAGTGCATTATCTGACGGGCGACGAGGCACGGTCAATGCTGGACGCGGGGTCACCGACAGAGCCGATTGTGACGGAAAAGGAGCAGACGTTCCGGTGGCAGCCGCGGATACGGCCAATCGCAGAGCTGTTCCGGCGAATGGAGAACCTGGACCGGCGGGTATCGGTGCAGGTGCCATCGCGGGACTGCATGGGGGACTCGTTTGAGAGCAGGGAGCTGGAGCAGGTGCGGGACCGATTTCTGGGGGGCGGCAGCGGCAGCGGCCATGGCGGCGACGGCGACGAGACAGACGATCCGTGGAACATTTTGGATCTGCGCAGCCCGATCCCGGCGGCGGTGCTGCCGCAGTTTCTGACGGGGGAGAACTGCCAGCTGCTGCCGCGGCTGCGGGACGAGGTGCTGAACCCGGACCGGGCGGAGCGGGACACGGCGACACGAGCGCAGTGGAACGAGTGGCGGGATGTGCTGGAGTGGGTGTTGCTGTCGCAGGGCGGGCACAACACGTCGCCGCACACGGACAGCCACGGGCTGGCGACATGGATCACAGTGCAAGAGGGTCTGTTTGGGTACGGGTGGCTGTCGCGGCCGACGCCAGAGGACCGGCAAGGCTGGATGGCGGATCCGCACAACTTCACAGGCGGGCAGTGGCGGTACCTCATTCTCGAGCCGGGCCAGACGGTCTTTTTCAACTCGGGCACGGTGCACTTTGTGTTCCGGCTGCGCAGCGAGCACACGCTCGCCCTGGGCGGGCATATTCTGCAGTGGACGGGCATCGAGCGGTGGCTGCAGGTCGTGGCGGCGCAGATGAACCACCCACACATTACCAACGAGGACATGGAGTGGAGCGCGCCAAAGTACGTGCGCATTGTCGGCCGCCTCGTCGAAAATCGACTGCGCAGCGGCCGTGTTGGCGAGCTGGGCGGCGAGGCCGCCATGCGGCGGCTGCTGGTGTTGCTGCAGGTACGTGTGCTGCCGAGGACCGGAGACGGACCGTTTACTGACCGCGCCAGGCGTTTGACGATATGCACATGAAGGAGCGTCCGAATCGGGGACGGCCGAAAAAGAAGAAGCGCCGCTGAAGCGCCGGAGTTTCGCGTCTGTATTTCATAGTTTGCATCGTGTCTGTTCTGCAGTCTTTTGTTGTGTCGGGTGTACAGTATCCCCGAGGCCTGGGCGACTTTCTTGCCGTGTACAATAAACGTGTCAGATTAGGCGAATTGGATAATGTGTTTGCGTCTACATAAGAATTTCCAGTGTCAAAGTTGTTCTCTGGCGAACCGGCAAGTTTGGCCAAATGCTATCTTAATTTCCAATAGAGCACAAATCTCCAACAACAAGACTAGGTGCCAGAGTGGTCTAATGGGTATGACTAGAAATCATATGGCTTCGGTCGCACAGGTTCGAATCCTGTTCTAGTCGAATTTTTTGGCCTCGGGCTGCAATTTTTGCCCCATAATTTTACGTGCTCCTTTCGTCTGTGCAGAGCACGTAATATCCTACCAAACATGTCTTGCATATGCACGTTACTGATCTGTTCCCCTTTTTGTACTGCTTACTTTTGCGTGGCTATCATGCTATGTCTGCCGTCTCTTTTGCCTCCTGCGCCGTCACATACGCCTCCACCGCCGCCCGCATGGCCGTCTCGGCATTTTGCGGATCCGTCCGGCCTTCTGGGCCCAGCCGCAGCAGCTTTCCCATCAGAAAGTTCAGCTTTCCCTGTGGATACCGCTTAGGCCGAATAAACAACCGCAGTGTCTTTTCCTCGCCCTCGAGCGCCTGCTGGGCAAGCGCCGCGTATTCGGCGGTGGAGATCTCATCAAACCACAGACCGCCCTCGTCGATGGCAGCCTGCACGTTGGCATAAGCAGCGTCGGGGCCAATGTCACCGTGGAAGGCGGCAAACAGCAGCTGCTTGGCCACATGGGCTGTGACGCGGCCTTGGTAGCGGAAGGCCAGGATGTCAGCGAGCGCGTCTACGGCGACGCGACAGCGGCCATCGGGAGTCATTTCGAGGTCGTTGGCGACGACGGGGACGCTGCCAAAGTCCACGTCGAGGCCGCTGTTGCGCTCCGACGTGAGCCGACCGAGCTGGTGGAGGACCCAGTTGGCGACAAAGAGGCGGACAGGGGGGCCGTGGCCGACGCTGTGCTCGTCTCCGAGACGCTGCTCGACGGCCGTGACGACGTCGTAGTAGTACTGGGCGCGGCCGCCGCCGTCGAGCAGCATAAGCGCCATGGCGTCCTTTTCGGTCAGGCCGTGACGGGCGACGAGGTCGTCGAGCTCGACGTCGGGTAGCGTGCCGCTCGTCTGCCGCAGCCGCGCCACCAGCGCCGGGTCGATGCGCACGGGGCCCAGGTCGGCGTCGGGCATGTAGCGGTAGTCGACCTCGCCCTCCTTGCCGCGCAGCCGGTGCGTCTGGCCGCTGCCGTGCGCGCTGCTGCTGGCCGTCCAGCCTCGCGTCTCGCTCGTCACCGCACCCGGCCCGTCCTTCTCGATCGCCGCGATCTGCCGGTTGCGCTCCGCAATCACGGCGTCCTCGACCGCCCGGAAACTGTTGAGGTTCTTGATCTCGGTGCGCGTGCCCAGCTCCGCCGTGCCGGCCTCTCCCCCTTCCGCTCCTCTCCGCCGCACCGACACGTTCACGTCCGCCCGCAGTCCGCCAGCCTCCATGCCCGCCGTACACGCGTCCACGGCGTTCAGCAGCTGCTGCACCTTGCGCACCAGGGCCGCCGCCGTCGCCGGGTGGTGGATCTGTGGCCGCGTGATGATCTCAATCAGCGGCATGCCCACCCGGTTAAAGTCCAGCCAGTGCACGTCCCCCGGCTGTGCCACCGTCTTGGCCGTGTCCTGCTCCATCTGCACCTGCTGGATGTCGATCCGGATCTGCTCCCCGTCCTCGGCCGCGATCCCGTCCCGCGCGTACAGCATTACGTGCCCGTTCCGCGCAAACGGCTCATAGTACTGCGTGATCTGGTACCCTGCCGGCTGGTCCCAGTGGAAGTAGTGCTTCCGGTCGAACCGGCTCACCGCCTGGATCTCGCAGTTGAGTGCCAGCGCCCCTCGGATGGCCGGGATCAGCGTCTCCGCCTGGAAGATGGGCTGCGCGCCCGGCAGCGACGCGTCAAAGTATGCCACGTGCGAATTGGGCTCGTCGTTGAACGACGTCGCTGCCGATGAGAACAGCTTCTTGGCCGTATTCAGCTGCGCGTGGATCTCAATCCCAACAGTCAGCTCCCAGCCCGGAACCGTCTGCCCCCCATTTTGCTTCTGGCCCTGCCCCGACGCCTTGCGCGCCCTTGCTTCGTCCTTGATCTGCTTGCGCAGCGGGATCGGGCGAGCGCCAGGCTCCGCCGTACTAGCTACCGGAGACGGAAGCTGGGAGTCACTTCTGCTCGTGTGCGAAAAAGACTGTCTATTCACGAGAGTCGCTGTCGGCGCGCATCGGGCCCGAGAAAGTGGGGTGCGAAAGGCCGGACAGCAACTCCTGTCCCGCAAAAGACATCTGCACACAGCATCCCTAGCCCAAACGCTTGCCATCGGTGTTCCGGCAGCTCGTCGGTGTTGGTTTTCTCTTCGTCGAACCTTTTGACGTGGCTATTGCACCACCTGTGGCGTCTCGTGTGGCGTAAAAATGTGGCGCGGCGCAGCTTATGGCGCAACGCTTTATTGGCCGAAATATGTCCGTGCCACTGCCGCCGCACCTCTCCCGCCAGGCATCCGGCTTGTCACAAAGCTGGCGACGTTTTGTTTTCAGGCGTTCCATACCTAGAGGCACGGCAACTCTCTTCTAGTCGGTCTTGGGCGTAGACTTTCTCGGGAAAAGACGGCCGCATCCTGGGGTTACTGGCCCATTTAGATCGGCAGTCCGTACTAAGCCAAATAAAACAACGTTTCAAGGATGGTGCTGTCTCGGTAGATTGGGAAAAAATGCTGACAACCATCAAGACTTTGGTCCGGAAAGAGCAAGTTTTGCGGTTCTTCGCTAAGGTACAAATCAGAACAGACATGGCGAGCTTCAAGACATTTATTATGGCTGGGCTTTGCCAATTTTATTAACAAAACAGCTACACCAGCATAGTGACCACCAACATACTCCAACATATTCCATATGAATGGAAATTGCCATAACTTTCCCTACTGCGATCCGAAGTTTTCTCGCGGCCCCTACTTAGGGTTTCGAACGCTCTTTGGAGACGAACAGACGACTCAAATATTGCTGTCACATGGCAACCAATGATACCGAACACGGGCCTTCCAAGCGCTTTGTCTGATACTGCCCACCTCTTCACCTTCATCGTGACGCGGCATGACAGTTTCCAAAAATTCTATAATTCCTCATGGCATCGTTTCTCGGCCACTGAAATCAAAAATAGCACCAGAGGAGCGCAGAGACAGGCTTCTGCTCTTCATTCTGTTTCCCAGGAGCGAGGTTGGCTTCATCGTACTCTCCATCCAAGTAAAAGCCACTATGCGTGTGCTTCATCATATGTCATGCTCGTTTCGACTGGCCATGGCTTGCCGCTGCCATCGGGACCCCATATGACATGTGTGCCGCCAGTATGGCCAATCATGATAGCCGCGTTTCGCAGGTAGTTCTGTATATTTGAACCACCTTCGCACCTGCTGTGTCGAAGGACCTCCAGGCGCAGAGAAAGAACCTCTTCCAAGAGCGCAGCCTTCTGCGCTGAGAGATAAGCATGTCTGTCTGAGAAGAACTTCTCATCCTGCTCCAACTTTGAGATGGCGGCTTTCGTTTTGACACGGCACTTGGTCGCGGCCTTCCGATTCTTCTCGCGCTGGACGGTCGACAGAGTCTCTCCGTAGCCTTGTGATTTCCCTGGAGTCTCGTGCGTCTCAGAGACGTCTTCCGTCTTTCCAGTATCGCTGTCCTCCTCCTCGTAGCGCTCTTCGCCCAGAGGAGCCTGTCGGTGGACCTCTTGGATGAGCGTTATATCCGTAGAGTTTGAAAGTAACGCTTGCTCCTCTGTCGGTGCCTTCTGTCCCGTGTGGCGCCCACGCCGCGCCCCGCTCCTCGTCTTTCTGGGCACCGGAACCTGGCTGCCGTGGCTGTTTTTTCTTCTGCTTCGGTGGCCTCCTGACGTGCTGCTCGCTCTTCGCGCAGAGACGCTGGACCTTGCGTCGAATTTGCCAGCCCTCAGACTAGGATCATATTCAGGATGGCCCTGAGAACTATCCAGTTTCAATCCGTTGTCTTGTATCGAGCTAGGTTGTCCAGCGGATTGTATTGATTCGTATGGGTTGGCTTGACTTGCCGTCGATACGGGAGAGAGGGCCTCGAGTACCGCCACGTCAGAATAAACCGGCCTTGGGGTTGGCAAGGAGGTTAGAACCATCGGACAGTCTGGCTGGTTGCCTTTACTTGAGTTGAGAAGAGACGAGATCGATGCGCCAACACCAACCTGGCTGGATGATGGCGGCCAAAATTGAGCAGAAGGATAACGTATGGCGAGGTAGTCAGTCGGGGTAGGGTATGCGCTATCACCGTACAACGCAGAGCTGTCCCTCCTAGCTTGTCGCCCAGTTCCAAAGCCTTGACTGTTGAAAGCGTCTTCCATTGCTCCTAGTGAGATGGCGTGTGTACTGTTGATAAACGTACAGACTCTTCCGGGTCGTGTCGATGAAGTTGACGTGTTTACGCCCAGAGGGGCCCAGTTCTGGTGCGTATCTTTGCCTGCTGGAATCAACCTTCTCGTTAGACTACGAAAGGAACCCCAGATTCTGGTTGAATTTTACCTCTCGCTTCTCTTTTAACTAGGAGTCAATCTGAAGAGGGCGATGCTACCTGTAATTCAAGGTCGCATATAACTCTCCCGCCTTCTCCCGGGGCTTGGAGAACGAAGCCCGGTGTTTTCCTTGAAAATGGGCAACGAAAAATGAGGGCCGGAAGTAAACGAGGAGGGGGGAAGGTCGGTTAAAGCTTCAAGGACGTTAAGAAGAGATAGGTAGAGACCTATTCTGTAGTCCAAGTGGAAGGCCTCGCGAATGTTTCAGCGAAAATATTGGGGTGTCGTCTAAAATTTGAAGACGGAAGCTGCGACCCCGGGCCTAGGTGGGTGGGCGGATAGGGAGCGAGCGGATATCGGATGGGGAAATATGTTGCCCCTAGCAGGAAGAAGGCGAGGAACGGACGACGGTCGATTCCGAGGTCAAGGTGATGCTGTTCTGAGATCATGCGAAGGCAAATAAAGAAGGTAAAGTATTCTACGTTGTGGCTAAAGCAACAAGAGGAAGTTGAGATAAGAGAGGGAAGGAGCGAACGACCAGGCCGATCACATAAGCTACAAATCCGGGCTCCGGGCTCGCTAGTCATTTTGACATTCCATTTTGCTTTCATTGCCAGCTCCTGTCCAAGACTGCAGACAAGGTGGGGAGCCGTTACACTAGGAAACTAGGTTTGAAGCAAAATGAATCTTCAAGATCGATAATGGACTGGCGGTTAGCGACTCGCCGGAGCAAGCACTTCTGAACGAGCCCCTAGCGAGCGGCACCTTGCACTCCCCTATTGTAAGATACTAAATTGTTGCGAAATGGCTGTGGTAGTCTTGCGTTCACAGAGTTTTATGTTGTGCAACGGCCGCCAGACGACTCGAGCCGATCATTGTGTCTTCGGGACGTTGGGGCTGCTTTCTCCGTAAGGTAGTCACTCACGGAAGCGTCTCCGCTCCGGGCCATTGGACAGCGCAATCTAGCCTTCAGCAATAGCTTGGAATGTGGAATGGCAGCTGAGAATGTGTCTGTCCACTCCTTCCAATCCAAGTGATTTTGGACTGAAGCCGCTGGTTGCGCGCTTCCTTAGGCTCCGGCCCGCACGCAATGGCGATAGATGCGCAATTGTGGTCCTTCCCATCTTTCGAATGCTTTAAATTCAACTTTTCTTACATATTTCGAACAGCCGTGCTAAGATCCTAAAAATTCCTAAAATCCCTTAAAATCCGTATCCGGTATACAACTCCGGGCATTGTTGTTTTTCTCCGGTCCAAAGAAGAGAAATAAAAAAGAGCCATTACTGAAAAGAAACAGAATAGAAAAAACAGAATAGAAAAAATAAAAATAAAAATAAACAGAATTACGACAAACAAGAGAATAGAAAGCCTCAACTTTTACACTAGAACGCAAAGAACAGCGATTGCGGCAGCTGTAGCCAGAAGTTTCGACGACCCGGCACGGCCGGCACCGGCAGTAACGACAGAAACTGAGCTCGTCGCGGGAGTAGATGCGGCGGTCCCGGTTCCAGGAGTCGAGGTGATGCCGGAGGCTTGAGTGGCGGAGGTGGACTGGGCAGCCGCCGGTGTTGTCCAGGCAATGGTAGCACTGCCGGAGGGTACAGTGGCCGCCGAGGAAGCTGGGGTGGCGGCAGGTGAGGAACTGCCACTGCCGCCGACAGGGGATGTGCCAACAGAAGTCTCTGCAGGAGATGTGCCTGTCGGCGAGGTTCCTGCGGGTGTGGTCTCCGAGGGAGAACTACCTGCGGGAGAGGTGCCTGCCGGTGAAGTGCCAGCGGGGGTCGTCTCCGAAGGAGAAGTACCCGCGGAGGCGGTCCCTGCAGGAGAGGTGCCCGTCGGCGAGGTGGCTGCGGGAGAGGTGCCTGCAGAGGAGGTGCCTGCCGGCGAAGTCCCAGCGGAAGTGGTCTCTGAAGGAGAGGTACCTGCGGGAGAGGTCCATGCAGGGGAGGTGCCTGCCGGTGAGGTGCCAGCGGGGGTCGTCTCCGAAGGAGAAGTACCCGCGGAAGCGGTCCCTGCAGGAGAGGTGCCTGCCGGCGAGGTGCCTGCGGGAGTGGTCTCTGAAGGAGAAGTACCTGCGGGAGAGGTCCATGCAGGAGAGGTGCTCGCAGTAGTGCCGGCAGGGGAGGTGCCGGCAGGGGTGGACGTTGCAGAATGACCAGTGGTGATGACAGTGGTCGACACCGCGTAGCTGTGAGTGGTCACGTACGAACTCTGGCCGACGTGGACAGTGGACGACGTGGTCTTGTAGATGGTCGATGTGGTAGTGCCACTGGTAGCCGGAACGACAGTAGCCGTCGTAGTGGCGGTACCCTCAGAGGTCAACGGGCAGACGGTAGTCGTCACGGCGTAGCTTTCGGTGGTGACGTGGCCAACTGGGCAGTCAGTGACCGTCGCAGGGCACTCCGTGACAGTATACGAGGTGGTTGTATAGACTGTCGAGGTGGTGTAAAGCGTTTCCGGTGTGCTAGCGGGGGTCGAAGTGCCGGAAGGGGTTGAGCTGGTAGCTGCCGGGCTTGAGGACGTGGAGCCGACAGGCGTCGTGGAGCCAGTGGGGGTTGAATTGCTAGCAGGAGCCGAGCTGGAGGGCTTCGCAGTGCTGGCTGGAGTTGACGTAACAGCAGTTGTCGGGCTGGCAGTTGTTGTGACCTCTGTGGACTGGGGGCAATATGTTGTCGTGAGGGTTATCGTGTCGGTAGTAACATGACCCGGGCAGTTCGTTACGGTAGGAGCGCACGACGTCACCGTGTACACTGTTGTAGTGTAGTAGGTAGAAGTCGTCCACGACGTAGATGAGCTGCTCACAGGCGCCGTCCCAGAGACAGATGTCGTCGACAATGATGCGACTGGAGTGGAAGAAACAGGGATAGACGACACTGGGGCAGAGCTAGCAGGAACCGTGCTCGAGGACTCGGCGGGAGTGCTCGCTGAGGATGAGCTCGCGGGAGAAGTGGCCGACGTAGAGCTGACCGGCGTGGTGGCCGGCGTAGAACTGACCGGCGTGGTGGCCGGCGTAGAGCTGATGGGAGACGAGCTGATGGGAGAAGAACTCGCCGGAGCAGTTGTCGGGGTAGTGCTAACAGACGAGCTCGTAGGCGACGTAATTGGAGTGGTAGTCTCGCAAGGGGTTGAGCTCAGGGGCGATGTTTCGGACGTTGAACTCGTAGACGCTGTGCTAACAGACGAGCTCGTCGGAGCGGTGGTTGGTGCAGTGCTACCAGTCGTTGAGGAGGTCGTTGGAGTAGTGCTGATAGACGAGCTCGTAGGGGACGTAGTAGAAGTGGTAGTCTCACACGGGGTCGAGCTGAGGGGGGACGATTCAGACGTCGAGCTCGTAGGAGCTGTAGTGGAACCGGAGCTGGTAGGAGACGTTTGAACGGTAGAGCTCGAGGGAGAAGTCACCGGTGTGGTGGACTCGCAAGGGGTTGAGCTAGCAGGAGAGGAGCTGACAGGGGATGTGCTGGACGTGTAGATCGTAGACGAGCTTTCCGGTGTTGAGCTGGTAGACGGAGTGGAGCTGACCGGAGTCGTCACAGAGGAAGCCGGCGTCGAGGATGTCGAGCTGACTGGAGACGAGCTAACTGGGGTAGACGACTCTTCACATGGTGTCGAACTGGCAGAAGTTGAGCTGATCGGAGACGAGCTGATTGGCGACGAGCTGACGGGACTAGTGCTGCTCACAGAACTCAAAGGAGTAGAGCTGGTAGGGGTCGAGCTAATCGGAGCCGAGCTTGTGGTGGAAGAGCTCACTGGTGTAGATGACTCCTCGCATGGTGTCGAGCTGGCGGAGGACGAGCTGACAGGAGTTGAGCTGATCGGAGACGAGCTGATGGGGCCAGTGCTGCTAATAGAGCTTGAAGGGGTGGAGCTGACAGGAGTCGAGCTGACAGGAGCGGTGCTGCTAACAAAGCTTGAAGGAGTAGAGGTGGCCGGGGTAGAAGACTCTTCACATGGAGTCGAGCTAGCAGGAGTCGAACTGGCAGGAGTCGAACTGGCAGGAGTCGAGCTGGCAGGAGTCGAGCTGGCAGGAGCGGTGCTGCTAACAGAGCTCGAAGGAGTGGAGCTCGTAGGAGAAGAGCTAACCGGAGTAGACGACTCTTCACATGGGGTTGAGCTCGCAGGCGTTGAGCTGACAGGAGTCGAGCTAACAGGAGCAGTGCTGCTAACAGAGCTTGAAGGGGTGGAGCTGGCAGGAGTTGAGCTGGAAGGAGTCGAGCTGGCAGGAGCGGTGCTGCTAACAGAGCTCGAAGGAGTGGAGCTCGTAGGAGAAGAGCTAACCGGAGTAGACGACTCTTCACATGGGGTTGAGCTCGCAGG